>VZRU01014309.1:58591-71377 GCA_013398155.1 Pedionomus torquatus
AAGATAATTCAGTAATTTATGATTTGCCTTCTTTTCAGGGAACAAATCAGATTCACTGGATAAGCGCCAAGTCCTGTTCGAAGATGCCTGCACGCTGGCAGAAAAGCATGGGCTCTTAGCTGTACTGGAGACATCGGCAAAAGAAGCTCAAAACATAGAAGAGGTCTTCACATTAATGGCTAAGGAGCTAATAGCCCGAAATACCTTACAGCTTCATGGAGAGAACCCTCCAAACAGCATCTATCTTGATTCCAGGCCGGTGATTGTTAGCCCAAGTGTGGAGAAGACCCAGTGCCTCTGTTGAAGAGACTTCAGGAAGGACTTGGAAGTTGTCACTCTCTTCTGAGGCTGTTTGATTTCACTTTATTCTACTGATGCAAGTGTGCTGTGTGGCCTCAGGCCATGTCTTTGATAGCTCTACCTTGCAATCTGACTTGTTAAGTATCTTCAGAGATCGTTGTTAGTGTTGGTGGCGCAGGTTGCTTTGAATGTGGCAGCTGACACTTTAACACGAACTTCTGAGGTGAGAGGACTCAGGAAGCTGCCAGCCCTTGCCTTAACCAAAGAGAACTTCAGAAAATTATTGCCTTTAAGTATACCCTTAAATGATTGTCTGAGCTGTGTCAGAAGATAAAATTTGCACCAGAGCTCTGCATTTCTTTGACCCTTCTAAGCTACATTGTTTGTTCTAGTGCAAGCATCTTACTCTTTGCCAGCAGCTTTAAAAAGTCTGACACGTGCTTGGACAGCACTAACCTATTGCTGCTTAAACTGTCATTTAGAGGTGGTCCTGACATCGCCCATCCCAAGGAACATAACAGAGTATAGGATTTCATACCTGTGCTGACTTCCTCACCAGGCAGAGCTGGAGACATCCCTGGGGTTTCATAACTTGCAGAATGAGGTTCGCTAGTGTCCCAGCTTTCTTCCTGGGATAACAAATTGTCTTCCATTTTGTTCTCTAAGAATTGTTTCCAGCAGTGACTGCTCTCTTGCTACATAGAGTTGCTAGGAGCAGGTGCTTTCGAGACACCAGTAATGGCCTAAACCAAAGCTGGAATAAAAGTGAGGTGGTTTTGTTGTTGAGGGTTTTTTTTTTTTGTTGTTTGTTTGTTTTTTTTCTGTCCTCCAAAACTTGGTTTGCTTTTGATGTGCTGATTTTAATCAAAAGTCTTCTGTAGTTTGTGTAATGGACCAAAGAGTATGCCTGTAGATTTTCAAGGGAGTTGGGAGAAAGGGATTCAGGCACTTTAGCAAGCTACTCCCAGGCACGTATACCTGCTACTGCTATGGAGACTGAACAGTTGGGTAGGAATAGAAGGCTTTGTATTGTTTTTTCCCAAACACAAGCTCTGCTTTTGGGGGCTCACCACTCCTATGTACCAGAACTAAATAAAGGGGGTTGGGTTTTTAGTGTTGGGGGTTTTTTTGCCTTTTTTTTTTTTTTTTTTTTTTTTCCAGTAGATGGAAACAGGTAAGGAGAGGGAGGAAGTATTACACAGATGAAGTTTTTTGACTGGTCTGCATGTACCAAAGTGTATCACTTAAGCAGTTACTGTTAAATTATGAGCTGAAACTCAAACTCTATAATGCTAAAATACAGTCCTGTATCATGTGCAAAGAAGCCCTGGGAAGGTAGGTGTGCTGCTAGCTTTTACCAAAGCTACACCCCTGTTTCATAAGTTCTTGGGAAAAAAAATAGGGAAAAACATGTAGCAAGTAGTTCTGGAAAATCTTGTCTGTGAAGCATAAAAAATAAAGGAAGATGAATCATTGATGTATTTCTATGATTATTATCGCTTCCTCTGGACAGGTTCTTTACTATCATAGGTGAAGATAACTACGTATAAATACATGTAAACTGAGGGAGAAATCTAGCATTGAAATCTTTTGCTATGGCCTGCTAAGGAGAAAGCTTCACCCGCTTCAGGCATCTTCCTTCTAATCTGTTTTCTTTCTACATCTTGATTTTTGTCTTGATTTGGTATTAGCCTAGGAGTTGCATTTCAGTTTGTGTATTTCAGCAGCAGTAGACACCATAACCTTTCAATATAGCTGAACAAGGAGCAATACAGCGTCAATAAAACTACTTTCTACACCTTGTCACTAGGAAAGCAGTCAAATATGAGTTTAATATTCTTGTGTTTAAAGTCTAAGCTATTCCTAATAGTAGTCTGTAATGTGGCAGGTCTTTTCTTTTCATATCCACACTTAGAACAGTTTGTGAGCAGTTAATTTCAGATATACCAGAGACAGCATCTGTTGCAAATACTGACTTAGAGGAGACCTTAACAGAAAAGCACTGTGTTACACTCTTTCAGTAGCTGAGAATGAGGAAGGCGCTTACCAGCAGAGTATTAACCTCTGCATGGTTCATTGGGTTTACTGCCTTAATTAGAGATTACTGTATGAAGTTCTCTTGCTTACCCTCAGTATAGAGACTTTTGCAGGCTGATGCTCCCTGACCTGCCCAGCACCGAGAGGTTACGGGGTTCTTGCCATTCTCTTCCTTCACACATAGAGCCACTCATAGAGCAAGGCCTTCACTGGCAGAAAGCTGTGCAACACAGGATCACTGAGAATGGGCTTGTGACTATGATTTAAGCTGCACTGTTCCCTTTCAGTGAACTAGTCTTAAATACCTACCCATTGTGCAATTGAAACAGGAGCATGATCTCCTTTGCTTAGTTCTGTTTGGCATCTTCCACAAGCCTTTTAGACAGTTACAGTGAATGGCTTCTGTAGGGTCATTTTTTAAGCTGCCCTCATGTCAATAAAGTGAGCTACAGCCGTTGCTAACAAGAAGGCTCTTCATAGTTTGTATTAGTAAACAGTGTTACGCATGAAGTAATGTTAAGAAAGCTATAACTTTTAAAAAATCCATTTATTATAGCCTATTATTCTAGTCTCTGAGATAGAACCTCTAGATTAAAAAACAGGCACAGGATTACTTCTGCAGTTGTGCCTTTCCCCATCACAGAAAAAATGGAAACAGGCAGCTGTGACACATTAACTGCTACAGAATCATGGAATGGGTAGAGCTGGAAGGGACCTTAAAGGTCATCAAGTCCCAACTCCCCTGCCATGGGCAGGGACACCTCCCACTAGACCAGGTTGCTCAAAGCCCCATCAAGCCTGGCCTTAAACACTTCCAGGGATGGGGCAACAACTTCTCTGGGCAACCTGTTCCACTGCCTCACCACCCTCATAGGAAAGAATTTCTTCCTAACACCCAAATCTAAACCTCCCCTCTTCTAATTTAAATCTGTTACCCCTTGTCCTATCACTACTACTTCCTGACAGAGTCCCTCTCCTGTAGGCTCCCTTCAGATACTGAAAGGCTGCAGTAGGGTCTCCCCGGAGCCTTCTCTTCTCCAGGCTGAACAGCCCCAGCTCTCTCAGCCTGTCTTCTTAGGAGAGGTGCTCCATCCATGTTTGTTTCCCCAATATCACATGCAAACCCAGTGCACACCATTAACATATCTGTAATAAAGCTTAGCTTACTGTAATGTTTGCAATGCTGTTCTAGATACTACTGCTGTCCCACAGTTTTAAGAGCTGCACATCCAGCTTGAAGATGAGCTTGTTTGTTACATTTCTACTTGGAAGAAGTATTTAAATCTTAGCTGTTGCACAATACTTGCATTGGCATCACACCCATGCCACCCAAGACTGAAGCAGAACCTATCCATGTAACAGGGTAAGAAAACCCGGTAAGCATTTTAAACTGGAGCAAACCTCCCAGAAGCTGAGTGGTTTAAAAGCAAGTGTAACTTCAACGCAGCGATGTGGAAGGCACATGGTGCTACCTCTGTGGTCAAGCTTTTCTTCATATGTAGGAGACAGGCTCTTAGTAACAAAAGCCGAGGTTCTTATCTAATCATTCCAGTTAATGTTTAAGTACAGCCGGAAAGGAGACAGAGAAAGCAGTTTTCAGGCTCTGAACAGAGTTAGAGAGCTCTATCTTGGAGCCTTCTTTCAAAAAGGAGAGATGCATGCCCATGCTTTTAAACAGGGAACTGAAACAGAAGCTTCCCCCAGCCAGCTGAGTGCTCTAACCACAGCACTGTTTAGAGGTGCCCCTTCCCAACTGTGGGCTGCCAAGAGGCAGGTTTTTCTCAGTTCCCAGAACACCACTTTCAGCTCCAGACAGGGGCTTTAATACCCACTGCTCAGTGTATTGATTCCTGAAGTCATTTTCAAGCACCTCTCTCAAAACAAGTGTGTCAAGGACTGGAACTACAGCAAGCAATGCTGGGATATCAGAGTCCTTTGAGAGTAGGCCAAGAGTCCCTCTAACTTAAGAGTACTTCAACTTTTAATAGGAACTTTCAGTTTGAGAGAAGTAGGACTTTAAAAAGTCTTTTCAAACTCTTTTTCTAGTGCTGCTGTTCTAAAATCAACCTTAATTCAGCTGCTTGCTCAGGCTCTGTCTATGCAATCACATGAAGCTGTTGCCAAACAGGAGGTGACTCTGGCTTAACTGCAAGCAAATAACACACCCATAGGTAACAGTATGAAGTAGGGGCAGAAATTAAACATACTTGCAATTCCACATTTCCTTGCTACAGCTGTGTCCATGAACATCACTGCTTATTAGTGTTTTCACTGCCATGTCAGTCTAGTTTTGTTTACCAGGAGCAAGGCTCACCACAACTAGAGTTTAATGCTAGCATTAGATTAAAACTGACTCTAGCAACTTGATCCCTACAGCGCAGTGCTGTATTACAACTCAATCATAAGACACCACACATGGCTTCCCTCTGGCTTTAAGCTGCTGCGGCATTAGGGATTTCATCTATACAAGTTTTGTCCAAACATAAGACACCTTGTGTCTCACGACATCCTCCAAATAGATATCTATTTTGAACCTGCTATAGCAGGAAAGAGTTACTTCATATTTCACTAAATGAACCAGGCATTCCTTCAGCAAGACTGCAATATGACCTGGACAACAGTCAGGGAAGAGCTGTGCTATCAAGACCTGAACTGAAGGTCCAACAGAGGTTGGAAAGGTGTGCCCTTTGCTTGCACCATCACATTCAGATCAACTTGAATGGGCAGCAGACATTTGCTTTGCACTTACCACAAGATGCAGAATTTTAGATAAAACTATGCATGTATTCTTGCATGGGGAATAATGTCAAGACACTTCAAGTGAGAGCATCTTTTTCTAAAGATTGTTTTGAAATCAAGATTTTGCAGGTGGAAGTTTTTAAGTCTTTATACCTTTTTCATCTTAACACCATTTTCATTGGCCTCCTCCATTTCTGTACCTTAGGCTGTGCTATATTTTCTTTAACCAAATATCCAAGTCATCACTGTCAATATTTTAAATTAAAAGTTTGCCTTAATTCTACTGCCTTTATTTCTGTTCTTACAAAGGAAAAAAACAAGAGAGCAGCCTACAAACACACTTTACTCATTTCAAAGGCCCTACTCTCTTCAGTCATTCCAGTTTGGGGTGGGAAATCGTAATGCAAAAGGAAGCTTACAAACAGGTCTGCCAACAGCAAGATTCAAAGAGGAAGTAACACACAGCAGTACTGCTTGATGACAAATACAGGCAGTTCTTTGACTTACAGAAGAACCACAGTACATTTCAAAGCAAGAGATCACCAGAAACTGCTTGTCATGATGTACCTGACTATATAAGGTACCTCCACCAGAGCAAGTCGCTTAATTGCATATCCTCAGCTTCCCCTGAAAACATACAAAAGGTTTAAAAGCAGCAGCATCCACCATACACATACACTCACACAGAAAGTAAAGCACACTATTTCTGACCCCTAATGAAGGAAAGCTGATCTACATGCTATGGCTGCTAAGTTTACCTTTTCCACCTTATCAGAACATATCTTTGCTAAACTTATGTTTGAATGCAGCTTTCAAATAGGATGTTAACAATTTATATTTACTATGTAGAGGAGGAGAGGCTAGTTCTACTACAAAGCCATGTTTCCCCCTCTTTCTCCCTCAGTTGTAAGTGTTATTTGTGCAAATTAAGTTCAAATCCTTTTCTCCTGCAACTTGCCTACGTAAAAAAAAAAACAACACAAAAAAAACCCCAAACCAACCGAAGGCGGTTTTGAACTCTTCAGTTAAACTTTTCTTAGCCACACCCCTCAGCATCTGAATATGTTTCTAGTAGTTTACTTCTAACTTTATGTATTTCTGCAAAAGAATGCTTCTTTTTAAATACACATAGGACTGAAGAAGTGTGTGGACTCTCAGGATGTGGCCTGTAGGAATGCTTGAACTTGTTGTCCAAACAGCATTATGACAGATAACTATTAATAGAATATAGATAGCAATTGACTTGGTTCAGGGCAAAATTAATACCATAGCGCAGAACTTACTTCTGAGAAAGCAACCCACGTCTGTTCCTGCTAACAGCCCCATCCATATATTCCTTCAACAGTTCAACTGTCTCAGCTGTCTAGTCAGAATGCCTCCCTTACACTACAGGCTCTTTGCTAGAAAAGTTATAACAAAGTTAAAATACCTTATTAGCATGATATTATTCTGCAGGAGTTAAGTGACATAAACACCTTTATACTTACAGAAACACACACAAAAATAATCAAGCTGAAACACCAAAGCTTCAAACTGAAAGGAATAGACAGACTTTTTGTTTCCTTTTTCTTTTTTTTTTTTTTTTTATTTGGGAAAAGTGCTTCTTACAAAAGGCAGCTGCAAAACAATACGTTGTAGACCTCAGAACAATTTCTCATTCCATTTAAAAGTGAAAGGAGAGGCAGTCTAAGGGACAAGAGCAGCAGGAGAACAGATCACGGGGCATCCACAAGTCAATAAAAAACAGCAATAATGTAATGCAAGGTTAAAATTCCTGTGCTGGGGCTTTGGTGGCAAATTAATTTCTCAATGCAAATTACAGCCAGAAACTGCATGACTGCCTTTGTAAGCAGTAACTCATGTAAGCTGAACAGCTTTACCAGGCAACCTGCCCAACTCAGATGCTGAGAGGCACGTCCACCTCAAACCAGCTGAGAGGCACAGCAATTTCCTAGTGAAGCTCACAGCTTAAGTGGTTACACCAAGTTCTAAAACTTAAAGAGCAATAAAGCTAAAGGGGCCTCTCTCTGGCATTCCTCTGATCCTACCTTAGCTAACCGGATTTATGCTCCTGGACAACCCTAATCATACACATGAAAGAGAGCTGGTGTATTAGGGAGTGCTATCTATTAAGTTAAGCAATAGTTAAGATCACTGCCACAGACTGGGCTGAGACCACTAAACCAGTTTCATGTCCAATTGGAGGCTAGACTTCATGCACCAAGAGGGGATGAAAGATGGTTTTGTTATTTTTAACTTACACAGAGTCTCCCCATCCTTGAGGTCCAACTCTACATTTATCTGTATATACACATAGAGAGTTCTCCTTTCACAAAGACATTTTCCTTTCATGCTAAACACAGTAAAAACCCAGAACGTTCACACCTGGTTCTGGTTACACAGTAGTAATAGTAATGTGCAAGTAAACAAGAGACCAAAATCACAAATGAAGATGTGTACATGAGGGGGCTGGAACGGAGCTGATGCCAGAAAGAGAGTATTTGTATCTGGCCTGAAGTCAGAGATATTGGTACAAAGACAGAAAAAAGGCCATCAGCCAATTTACATCCCCACTGCATGGCCACTGCTCATTTTTGTATCTGGGCTCTTCAAAATGAGTGTGGAAGTCCTGTAAACACTTTAACCCTGGAACTGGGTGAACTCTGTTGGGTACACAGATGAAGCAACAAACCTAAGCTAACTGTTTGACAGTTAAATTCATTTTTACAAAAACTAACATTTTAAAGATTTATTTTTTTGTTATTTGTTTAAACAGAGGAAAAACAACACTCCTGGGGTGGGAAGGGATGGGAAGAGAGACAGACCCTGGGTAAAAGTTATTACAACAGCACCTGGAATTGATCGGCCTGCCTAGGAGAAACACAGGCACTGCCACAACACCACAGGTAATAGCTACTGCCTGAAGCCAAGACGACAGTCCACACTCCACTGACAGGTGCTATAGATCCAAGTCATAATAATCTTCCAGCTCATCATGAAACAAGTCCCACTCATCCTCGGAATCTGTTAGCTCATCATCACCTCCTGCTGCCAACAGCATAAGCAACATCTCACCAAGCTCAAAGGTCACCACCTCATCTTCATCGGTCTCAAATGGATCACCGTTCTCTCGCTCCTCGATGAACTCCCAGAAGCGATTCCTCCGCTGGGCCTGCAAGTGGAACACAACCATTTCCACAGGTGACCAAGTGGTACAAGGTACAAATCTTCCCAGAGGCTGAGACAAGATTCAGCCCCAGGCATGCTTTCTGATGTGCAAGAAATCCCATTTTCTCATTCAGGGAGACACTGAGCTTCAGTAGGACTTACCCTTACACACCCTTATTAATGCTGCTCAACATTTCCACTTCAGCATACTGGTGTACTAGAAAAGATTTTAAGATTCACTCTCTCCACTTTGGCCTCCAGCATTCACAAACTTTAGACCATCACCCCCTTCAAATTCATCATTACACAGGTCTATCAGAAGTAACAAGAAGCCAACATTTCCCTGTTTTTTTCTCAAAGCAGCTGATGTAACACAAATCCCTTTTGCGCTCTCCCTGTACAGAAAAGACAAAAAACAGCAGCACTGACCCGGTATCTACTTGATGTTCCCACTTTGGGTCTCTGCGGCTCCTCTCGACGACCATCAGGATAAGCATGCTTGTAAAAACAGTTCCCTCCAAAGGGACAGCTCCCACGGCCTTCATCAAAATACCTGCATGGCTTGTTGCTGGAAAGGAAAATACCGCAACCCTTACTCACAGCAGACCCCAACCAGACTTCAGAATTGCATTTACCTGTAGTCCAAAAGGATCTCAGGTACCATTTGGAGCTTTTGTTAGTATAACACCTACATGCAGAAATAACCTATTACACGATGTGTGGGGGTTGATGCATGCATAGGGATACTGATGGGTTGCAGCACACAAGCTCGTACTACCTTATGGCTATGCCACCAGTTTTTTGTGTATAGAAGGGAAATACTGAGGTCAACAAACATAGAACTAGCTTTGCAACTGTGTGGCTGCATGCATTTGTGAGCAGATAGATAAGGACATATTTCATATGTAGTGGTGGAAATGCGATGTGAGAGGGCTTTAAATCAACACCCTTCTCAGAATATGCCTTTATCTCCACTGTCTCAACTGGAGAAAAGGCTGCAGCACTCATACCTCATTGCCTCCTTGTATTTCTGAATGAGTTTCTGCTTCTCTTCCTTCTCCTCCACCCAGTACTCACTTGGAATGACAAAGTTAGATGTGATCCGACATTCTGGGCACGACCTGGGAAATGAACAGACTGCGCTGCAAAATTCCACATTACAGGGCGCTCGCTCTCCTATATAACAAGTCATGACATATATCCATCTTTAAAGATGTGTTCTACCCACACACTTGCTGTATGGGCTTTTCAATCTAGATTGTGTCTCACACATGACGATAACCCAAACTCTCATCTTCAAGAATTCAATGGCAGCTGGTCAGCTTGTCTGAGGATAGCTTGAAAAAACACTTCACACAGACTCCTTTTTCTTTAGAATTAAATCAATTTATTTTGGCTTGATTTATGTATTTATTTGATTGGAACTTTGTTGTTGTTTTTTTTTTTTTTAAAAAAAACAGCCTTTAATGCAGAAATGCTTTGCCAACTGATTAATGGACTAAAGCAGTAACGAATTAAGAAGCATACATTCTGAGCTGGTTAATCTGTTTTGACATTCCTCTTTACTTGGCTGGGTGCCCAAGAAGTAAATGGTTACCACTGGACAACATGCTACTAAATGAATTAAAGTTATTTTCTACTATTAAGTGAGTTTTGCAAACTTAATCCATGTTAACCAAATCAGAGTTTAACTGTTATCCCTAACAATTATTTCACTTCCAAACTAAAGTTAGTATGCATTAAATGCAGTCTCTGTGCAGTCTGCATCTGGAAGCTTCTTGTAAGTTGTCAAAAATTACTAAGTTCTTCCACAGTAACAAAGCACAATCGAAACGGGAAAGTGCCTCACTTTATAATCTTGCTCTCAAATTGTTTAGCACTCCTCCACTTGCGGATGCACTTGAGACAGTAAGTGTGGCTGCAGTTGGAGAGGATCCCAAAGCGGCGCTCACTAGGATTAGCTTTCTCATACACCACCTCCATGCAAATCCCGCACACCATGTCCTTACTACGCTGGACGGCAAATGAAAGCTCCATGTCCTTCTCGTGAGCTTCAATGCAAGACTGAAAAGGAGAAAAAAAAAAAAAAAAAACGACTACAGAGAAAACTGGTCACCCTGTGAACTCTAAGCAGGATTTTAAGCTCAGACTTACTCCGCCATTTTGCAAGATAAATGGAGTATGATTAAACTGAAAAAAAAAATATGCTAAAAAAAAGTTTTGCTCAAATACTGAGGAACAATCACTTCAGAGTTCAAACTCTTTTCTTCAGACATTGCCTTTCTCCTGTTTAAAAGCAATCTAAAAGCCCATCCAGTTTTACTAGGTAATGAATAAAGCTTTAGTACTTTAAGCAGACTGCTCCCTCAGCACAGATAAGGAAACCCAGCTGCTTTTCAATATAGCCATGACAGGAAACAGTCCAGTTTACAACAGGAATTTCATTCACTGCCTGAACCTGCATACATCTTCAAATGAAAAGGAGTTAGTGACAAGAGATTGCAGGGAGGTAGGAAGCAATAACTTAAAGCTGTTTAGCACCAGACATTTGTTTGCTTACCTTTATGTGCTGGGATCTCTGTGCAGCATCAATTGGATGCAAGACCTGCAGTCCACACATATCACACACATCCCCATGGATATAGACACAGTTTTCTCCATAACGACATTCTCCTACTGCAGCGTAGGGGCACAGCTCCTTCTTTATTTCCACATCTACTTGCTGCTTTTCATATTCTTCTTCCTCAATCACCATTTCGTGTAAGGGTGCTTCAGCGCAGGAAGGAGCAGCTGGGAACAAAATTAAGGACAGTAAGCTCTACATTTAGGTTTAGAGACTACATTGGTTTAATGCAAAGTAATCTTTGGATAACCCCGCTCAAGCTATCAAAAAAAGAATAACGAAAACAGCCAAGGTTCATTTCAGTCCAAGTTTCACACACCCTCAACCTGAACTAATAGTTCTTTTCCCACAAGAAAGTAGAATACATTTCTTCAAGCTTCAGAACAGACCAAACTAAAGCTATTGAGGTTTCAGTGGCCGTATTCAGATCCATTTACAGGCTGAAGTCTGCATCAGAAAAATCTCACTAGTCCTCAGCAGCTCAATTACATTCTTATAGAAACTCTGGTTCAGCAACAAATAAGTAAGGTTTACAAATCTCTCACTGCTTTGAGAATCAATTCCCCATCAGTTAAAAGTTAACAGGCTTTTTCCCCAGAAACAACACAGCTGAAGCAAGAAAGGTGTATTCAGCACAATCAAATGCTCATACAGAAACACTACACCAGCAGCTCCTTATGCACCAGTTATTTAGCATTTTGTTGTTCAGCCTGAATAACAGATTTTCACTTCTAGACTCCCATGCACCTGAGGTGTCCACAACTCTCACCTAACTAACTCTATTCTAGGTATCTGCCAAACTCCCTATGCTACATGGATATTAGGTCTATCAGTCAGACACAAACCTAGCTTTAAGAAACTGAAATTCAGGGCACCTTCACTGCATTCTAAGCTAGCCATCAGTTTGCAAAATCCTGGCTAAGTAAATTCCCTTACCTAATTCTAAACTGAACCAAAACCCATATTAATTTCTCTTCCTCAAATAGACACCTTCTACTTAACATTTCCCCCTGTATCTCTTGAACATATGCTTGTCTGTGTGATCACAAGCCAAACAGCCTTTAGAGATTATTACATAAGTAGGATGATAAGTTATAAGACAAAAGCAGTCAGTTTGAAACTGAAGATACAGTAGAATGCAGGGGAACAACAAGGCATTACTATATTCAAAACAAACATTGGGAAGAACAGTAACTGGACTTCATTTACATGACAAGTACTTGTTACAAGAGTAAAAAGCCATCTATACTATAAAAAGTGTAACTTATAAGCTGTTCAAGCACTAGATTTGGAGAAGCAAAAAATATCAAAGGCATACTTGAAGCAGTAAAAGACCGGCTCCTCCTCAAGGAGGATCAGAGGCTACACACTCAGGGAGTTTTCATCCCCATGGAACAAAGAGATACAATAAAGCCTGTTAGCTTTTGGACATACAAAGAAAAAGCAGGTCCCTGAGAGCTTAGTTTTGGTGGATAAGCAAATATTGAAAATTACTGTAGGCAAATACTAGCTCTCAAAATAAGTTCACATCTACTTCTTGAATCATCTCTCATTTTAGAGGTCACTCCTACTGCTGTTGGATCAGTCTGCTGGCCAGAAACATACTTTCCAAAAGTAAGTGAAAGAGTAACATGTCAACTGCCAACTCATTTTTAAGTATGGGATTCCTAACAAAAAAAAAAAAAATCTTCATTACCTCTTCTTTCCCATGAGTTCTAGTGAACTGGCACCAAGAAAACTAACAAGCAACCATATACTAGGCTCTACCCTGGTGGACTTCCGAGTAGAGAAGACAGCAACTTGTACTTATTAATTGAAAGACAAAAGAATTTGAAATCCATGGTTTTCATTTCCAAAAGTAACAAAAATCACAACTACCAGTCGGTTTCAATTCCCTCAACTGTCATTTTTCCTAGTGT
>VZRU01014311.1:0-13597 GCA_013398155.1 Pedionomus torquatus
GCAGACGAACAGGCAGGGCCCTCCTTGGACGATGGCCATCAAAGAAGGGGGTTCACCTGTTGATCCCTCAGCTTTTATATGGGGCATGATGAGGATGGGATGGAATACCCCTGTTGGTCAGTTTTGGGTCACCTGTCCTGTCAGCTCCTCCTTGCAGGTGTGANAGGTGGGACCCCTTTACGCTTTTCCGTTTCCGACCCTCCAACAGGCAAACGACAAAAATTATCTGACCTTGGTTCTTCTAGCAATAAGTCTAAACAAGGGCCTCTCTGCACCATCGCTTGGTATAATCAGGTCTTATCACTGTGAGACAGAACAGTTCTGAACAATGTGCTGTTAATTTCAGAGTTTAGTTAGTTAGAAGAGGCCTAGCTAAGAAAGTAAAACTGTAAAACAGAAAATGGGTTCGTTTTACCTCTAACCAGGACAACAACAAAGACAGGATATATAGGATATGTAGGTAAGAGATTTTGCTACGTTACTACCCAAATCGAACCGTCGCTTTGGTACTCTTGAAAAATACTTTCCCCTCTAAGTTCCCTCCTCCGAAATCAGTTAACACCCACCGCTGCACGCTTGAAACCCTGCTGGCGGGGTGTCCTGCCTGCGATGCCAGCAGCCACTGCCACCCCTGCCTCCCCGCCAAAGGGCACAGCGTACCAGCAGGCTGCCTCCCCTCTTCCAAGCCTAAATCTTGCCATAAAGTGCCGCCCAAGATTATTCACCTGCTGTGTGACACATCTGAGACATCCAGAGCCACCTGAGCCCCACCTGAGGTGGCCCTGGCGGTGCTGCCCAGGGGGACCTGGGTGCAGCTCCTGCCTTTGGGCCTCCACGTTTTCTCTTTGGTTTCTTTTGGCTTGGGAGAGGTAGAACATCACGCTCCCTCACTGGCTTTGCTGGAGCAGACTTGATCTTTGCTTTAGCTAGCACAGGACATGCATAAACCAAAACCAAATAGTGGAATAAACATTTCTTTCCCATGCACTTCTCCATTTCCTAAACGTATCTGACCATCTGTCCAAGATCTTTCCCCACGTTTTTGTGGCTTCTGCATGGATCAACAAATCTTCCCCTCTTCTTGCGATCATTTCCTTTGACCATGGCTTGTTCTGCAAGTGACAAGGTCTTGGATAATATATATAAATAATAAATAATAATATAATTATATTATATAAAATATAATAAAAATAATATAAAAGCCTTCTCCAGAGCTTGCTTTTTCTCCTCACATGCACCCTGCCCATGCTAAGGAGTTCTAGCACCAACACCTGGTGTTTGCTCTGCTGTGGTCCCAATATCTGCTCAGTTTTACCTCCCAGCCAGCCCCTGAGGAGCCCCGGTGCAGTGGGGTGGGTGTTGAGGGGAGCTGTGTGACCTGCACCTCCCCACACCCCTCCAGGTCACAAACACCCATGATTCTGGGCAAAAATGAGAGATTCAAGGGTCCATGGGGAGCTCTGCTCCATCTCCCTTCTCCTAGCCCTGCCCAGGACTATTTCTAGACTAGGAACCCTTGCTTTGTCCTCCTCCCAGTTCAGCAATGGTTCCCTTCACCAGAACCCTCTTTGTCTGCAGGACTGGACTCCTGACAAGTTATTTCTATTCCGCACATGTGCCGGGGCGTTCTCACCAAATGGCTGCAAAGGTTTGTTTCTGCCTCTCCTCTCCTCAATAAATCTGCAATTTGGGAAGCAGATTTCATTTTGCTGATTCTGTCCGACTGTTTGTTATGCTGGATTTCTAAGGCACTTATGCTTGGCTCGGTGATTCCTCAGAAAGGGAACGGTGCCTCTTGTAGTTAACCCTGTAAAATGTCTAATGAATAATTAAATAGCGTGTTGTCTGTAATTCAGCTTTGTCAGTTTGGTCAGTCAATTGCTGGTTGCTGCTCCTATCGGACAAAACCCTTGCTGTGAAGCTGGTTTAAAATTCAACATTTGCTAATTAGCATTGTTCCGAATGTAATTCTAAGTACCACTTCTTCAGGCAATTCAAGAGAGCAATGTAGAACTTCAGTGTCTCTATGGAGACCATCTATAATTTAAAAGACAGAAACAACAGTTTAATGCCTTGTAATGCTTTAAAAAAATCACCAGTAGCTCTTTCCAAAATGCCCCCAAAATACAAATAGAGAAAGGATTGTGTCCTACTAGTGTGCAAAGCCAATTTGTTGAAGATCACTGAATTGTGATAGAGATGATTCTGTGAAACTAGTTGAGGGCTAAGTTAAAGCACCAGGATTAGTCTCAGGGGTTTAAATTAAACACCGAATAAATATTTAAAATGCAAAAAGATCAAATCATTCAGCCCGTGTGCCAGCTGTAGGAAGGTAAAAGCATTTTGTTGGATTTATGCACAGAAAGAACCAAGAAATGAATTCAACAGCCCTACTAACCATCTGGCTCGCAGGACCATAAACCATGACTGATCTTGATTTCCAGGGCAGAAACGAAGTGAGTTTGATCACCCACACCGGGCATCTTGCCTCCAGCAACCGCCTTATATCCAAGGCTTCAGAGAAAAAACAACATTGGGCACAACAGAAAGACAGGGTCTCCTGTAAATAACCAGCAACCACACAGGCGAGCGCTGGTGAATGAGTAATGCGAGATGCATGTACAAAAGCTGTGCCACCTCCGGCACAGAAGAATTACGGGTGGTCAAAACCCAGTGCCGAAGCTGGTGGTGCTGCAGCATGTTGGGGAGAGGAGAACTGACTGCCTGCAGCGGGGCACCGGGATAAACACAGCTCCTGGGGCTCTTTGGGATTGCAGACAGCTCACCTACACCTTGGAAACTCTAAAGTAGTGGATGGAGAACAGTGCTGGGTATGATGTGTAGTGGCCTTCCAATATCTTAAGGGGGCCTACAGGAGAGATGGAGAGGGACGCTTGACCAAGGAGTGTAGCAATAGGATGAGTGGTAATGGTTTTGAACTGAAAGGGGGGACATTTAAATTAGATACTAGGAAGAAATTCTTTCTTGTGAGGATGATGAGGCACTGGAACAGGCTGCCCAGAGAAGCTGTGGCTGCCCCATCCCTGGAGGGGTTCAAGGCCAGGCTGGATGGGGCTTTGAGCAACCTGGTCTGGTGGGAGGTGTCCCTGCCCATGGCAGGGGTGGTGGAACTCGATCTTTAAGGTCCCTTCCAACCTGAACCATTCCATGATTCTATGTGGGGAAAATATACAGAGAGCCGTGTACCCTACAACTGAGGATCCAAGAAAAGGTGAAAGTTGATGGGGCAGAATAGAAGGTCCCAGCAGCTGTGAAAGAGCCCCATCCTGGTCCAGACCTACACCTTGTGCGTGACAGCTTCAGGGAGCTTCCTGGTCTGGTGGCTACCATGAAATGAACAGGGAGGATGGGAAAAGGAAACTAGGAAAGGAGGAAGAGGCAGGAGACAGCTTGAATGGTAACCACAGCCCTTCTCAAAGTTGTGCTGGAGGCACCAGATACGAGGAGGGATAAACTCCATCCCACGATGAATGGGGGAGCCACAGCATGATCTCAAGGCCCAGCACCAGGCAAAAATGCATGCCCTGAATTTTTGCAGGTAATGGGGAACAAGGTGAGTACAAATCTCACCACACAACCTGCGTGAAGAGGCAGGATAAAAGGTACTGCCTGAAAAGAGTAAGCGGAAGCCAAAGAAAACCCAAGGTCTTTATTGCTCAAATGTCTCTATACCTTTTTCAAGGTTGCCTTGTGCTTGAGAGCTTCTGCTCTCCTAGTGGGAAATATCCTAAAATAAATAATGCTACCTTCTCCAATGGTGCATTATAATCAGAGTAGGAGTTTTTAAAAAGCCAAGCGGAAACGTGTGGTCTGATTTCTAGCTGAGCTGATCAGAGATCTGTTTTCTTACATCCTTAGAGGTATTTTAATAAAGTAGGATTTCTTATTATACCTTGTTAAATTACAGGAAATATTTACTACTCAAATTTGTTAAGGAATACATTTTACCTTCTTCATTGTCTTATTTCCTTTGCCCCTTCAGCAATAATGTTCATTAGTGTCTGTAAAAATGGACATTTAATGAGACGTTTACCTCATTTAATTAAAATCTAATACTTTCTGCCTGGAGTACAATATCTACTTAGTGCTTTTTTTTCTACATTAGATACATGTTAACTACGAAACTGGATATTAATGGTGAACAGGGGTTTTATTCTTTAATACAAATAATTCTATTTTTTTTCCCATATTATTCACTCACTGTTCCAGCTGATGTCAGCGGAAGGACACATATAGGAAAAGTGTGATGAGACAACTCAACGGACTTTGTATTTTGTCTGCAGCAGTGTTTTTCTAGGGGAAAAAAAAAAAAAAAAGCTTTATGCACACCAGCTTTAGTTTTTAGGTGGCTTATGGGATTTCTTGTCTTGCCACATCTTCATTTGGAGCACTAGGGCATATGCACCCATGGGATGATAGAAAAGCTTTGGTCATGGTTGTTTTCAGGAGTCCTACTTGGCATATGGTCAGGGATGACACTCCACCGCTGCCCTCGTCAGAATGATGGTCTCAGCTCATTCTTTCATTTCCTTTCCTCTATTTTCTTGTTGTCCCAACATGCACTCTTGCTGTATGTGACTAGTTATGTTTTGAAACACTGTCTTTGCAGAAGCCACCAGCTTGCACCAAAGTCCCTTTCCTCCTGGGTGGTGGCTGCTGATCCCACCAATGAGCTCTAAACATAACACCCCTTAAATGTCTTCAAGAGGACATAGAGGGTGCAGTTCTAAGGTTAAACAAGTGGTCCGTGGCTGTAAAACCATGAGCCTTGCATCCCAGTTGCTTGTGAGATAAGAGGGTGAACTGCTGGGAGCTCCATACCCCTTTTTCCCTACAAACCCAGCATGTGTATTGGGGCACAGCTGACCACATCGCGTCAAACAGCAGTAGTGCTGGATCAAGTCAGTTGGGTTTTGGCAAGTGGCTTACACTTGGGTATCAGTTGTGGAATCACAGAATAGTTTAGGTTGGAAGGCACCTTAAAAATGATTGAGTTCCAGCCCCCTGCCATGGGCAGGGACACCTCCCACCAGACCAGGTTGCTCCAAGCCCCATTCAGCCTGGCCTTGAACACTTCTAGGGATAGGGCATCCACAGCTTCTCTGGGCAACCTGTTCCAGTGCCTCACCACCCTCACAGGAAAGAATGTCTCTCTAGAATCTAATCTAAATCTCCCCACTTTCAATTTATTTTTTTTTAATTCAGTCTTTCTTAATTAGCTAACGTGTAGCCTGACATTATGCCTTGTTGACAAAGCCATATTCCTATGAACATTTTCCTTTTCCGATGGATCAGCATTACTTGACTGCCAAAAAAAAAAACAAACAAAAAACCACCCAAAACCAAGAAAAGCCAAAGAAATACCTCATCAAAAATGATACCTCCTTTCACCCCCATTTCCAACAAGGGAGTGTCTCATGGATCAGCCCAGCTGGAGTCAGATGAAGTTTGTACCACAAAGGCATCCTGTCTGGAGCCAAAGGGGCCCCACCTCTCTAATCAGACATATGTTCATTTTGAAAACATAAAATTAGGTTTCCCCTCATTCCATTTACTTGCCGTTCTGTCTGCTGGTGTAAATAGATACAGGGCATATCTTAAGAGTCTGTGTGATGACCCACTGGACTGCACTTGAGATATCTGCTTCAGTCTTCTCGTTTAATATCACGTCCCTTCCACTTCAGACTAGGTCAGCTATTACTGTGTTAAGAACATTAGGAGTGTTTTTAAAAATGTAGTAAATTAAACCCTACCATTTATTATGTGTCTCTTTTCCCTTTCCAATGTCATTGTTTGGGCAGTGCATCATAAAAAAAGCCTTACTACAGTGATGTATGGCACTAATCTATCATGCGAGCGCTATCTTTTTGGTGATATATTAGAACAATGCATCATTAAAACATCATTCATGTAGGTATATATTACTCAGCTGCTGACTGGCTAACAACAATATATATATTAGACTTAGATGGCTTTCATGTATTAAATCAAAAGTGCATGGATTTAAATCTAAAATAATAATAGCCGAATGCTGTTAAGAATGGTGTGAAGTCGTATATTAATAGGTATAATGAGAGCCTCCGCAAGGCATTTCAATTAAAAAGAAAATACTGTTTTAATGAAGTGGTGGAAGCTGCCCTTCTGCCACCCACATTGTTTTCCTGTTCCAGAATGGGCCAGAAAGGAAAGAGTAAGGCAGAATGAAAAGATATAGGGCAATAGTCCAAAGGCATCACTGCCTCCCACGGCTTTGATGGGAAATAGGAAAAATAATAAAAGCAAGTGAAGACTTAAATGGAGAAAAGCAATACCATTCTTTTAGGATTTTCTGACAGCTTTGGGTCTTTTTAATATCCCCGACTTTGAAATTAAAACAGGGTCTCTGATCTTTAATATACTGAAGTGAGGTGTGCCATGGGTGTGGGCACTAATAAAAAGAATGAAAGGGAAGCATGATTGTATGTGATTCATTAGCTCCTAGCAAATTAACTGGCTTTGTCCTGGAGCATTTGTTAAATTCCCTCTCTTTTGCTAGAATGATTCCCTTTGCCCAAATGAAAATATGGGGTCACATCTGTTGAGGGAAAAGCCCTGTTGGCGAAGCCCTTCACAGACTATTTCCACTTGGGCCAGAACATAAGATGGCCCTGCAGTTTCTGGACGTTTTCGGCTCTTTCTGACCCCTATAATTTGGGAATATTCAGGAAATATTCAGGGGGTCAGGGAGAGGCCATCACATTCTTCTGTAAGGGTTCTTTTTGCCTAAAGGCAGAAGCTGTGTTACAAACCTGCTCTGGTTCATTTAGGGGGACATTTTAGAGTTTTGTAGGGCTTCTCAATGACCCGAAAGCTAAAATTTCTTTAAAAATCACCCTCTCTTTGTTTTACATAGTAAGAACACTCTACATGGTTAATAATTTCACCTCATAACCCACCTTTGAGCTATAGAAAAATTAACTAATTTTTCAAAAGCTTATTATGGCAAAGCATAACAACTGTTTTATCCAAGGAGCATATTGGTGTCAGGGCTGGGATTGTGGTAGCAGGCTCCCTTCATGTTTTCCTAAACTTTAAACCATATTTACCTTCCAGAACTTCAATTTTTTAACCTTTTTTTATCAGTCTGATTTCTTGTATTACCACATGAGAAGCTTAACCAAACTTTCAGGGCCAGTATCATAGCACAGCAGATTCAGCTCATTAATACATGATAGAAATCACTTGTTTCCAATCTATATTCCTAAAAAGCAAAGTGGATGATTATTCCAGAAGGAAGGGTTCTGTGGACAGGGTTTGGAAAAGATAATCCAGACTCCAGAGTTATTTCTAAGATGTAGATGAACCATGGTCTGCAAAATGAGAAAGCTTCCTACTAATATGAGAGTAAGACCAGGATATGTTGTGGTTCAGTGATGAAGCTGCAAATTGTTCAGCTATATTAACAGAAGGAGAGAGACATGGGGGAACCACTTGGTAACATTTTGTAATGATGGGGGAAGGAGGGAGGGAGTGTGTATCTGATGCCTGAGGGATCATTTTCCACACAAAGACCTTTCCCTGTGCACAGCCTTGAGTACATCCTGCACTCCACCAAGGCTCTCAGCATTGCCAGGCACCGGGTCACCACATGCCCTATAAGTTCCAGTAATTAATTTCCCTCTCCACTGAAAGAGTACATTACATTAATGAATATCATTGACACACCGAGGTGCCAGTGAATGTCCTGGTTCTGCTGTTAGTGATGCAATGTAGGACACAAACAGAAAATAAATTGCTTGGTAGTTAAAAGGTATTGTCTGGGAACATGATGTAGATGTAACAAATCAGTAGTACAGGGCATTGCAAACTCGTCTGATCTTTTTGCAGTTCAGGTGACATTTTTCCTTGTGGCTTTCAGCAAGTCCTTCAGGTTTTCTGAGCCTAGTCCTTAAAAACCAGCCTTGCAGTCTTTTGTCATGTCCTACATAAGGCAGCATTAGAGATTGATTCATTCCTGTTTGAAAATTGCTGTGAAGATGAAAACTGCAGTATAAATTCTGCCTATTGTTCCAGTGGCCTCCCGATTTCAAAGGCTGCTGGGGCTAAAATGGTAGGAGACTGATTTAAGTGGAAATCAAGACGCGGCGTGGCTGATGCAGGCGTCAGACAGAACATGTTCACCAGCAGCAGCCCGAGAGGGAACGATGCATGGGGAGGTGATACATAAAGCTCTTCGATACCATAAAGAAGCACATTAAAAAAAAATATCTCATTACTGCCTTTTGGACTCTCTAGCCACATTTTCTACAACTCTATTGGGCTCTGGCAATAGTGAGAAACATGTTAATGAAACTGAACAGTGTCTGGACCATCTGGGAAGGATATTGTGTCAGGTTGTATGATGAGATACACAGACATCCCTCGGAGTTTGCCAAGAGTGAGACAATAATATGCACACTTAGAAAAAAAACCCTGCCTTTGCAAGCAGATAGCAAAACATCAGAGGGGCAAAGAGGTGGGAAGGGAAGCTCATATTGTGGTCCAAGTGTCTCTGTCAGAGTGCATGAAAGGAGCTGGCGAGTAGCTCCATCAATGCCTTTCATAAAACCAGTCAAGGTAAGAAAAGAGGTGAATACCAAAGCGACGGAGACCAGGGTGCATGCCTGGGTTAGAGCCAGAGCACGAACCCATGAATCCACCCCACAAAGACAGCACAGCTGCTTGTGGCTGCAGATGGGAAAGACAGTGCAGGAAAGAGCCCAGAAGCTTTCACTTGCATTTTCTCCTTAGGAAACGGAACAGCAAAATTAGCAGGGTTAATTAATAACCTTGAAAGTTCATAATTTATTAAAAAACGTCACTGACTCATTGAAGTCCAGGCATATTGGGCGCTCACAGTGTGGATGATGATGTTGGAGAAGGAGTCCTAATCTCACCTAGTTGAATTCACTGCGGATCTGGGCAGCCTCCACAGCAGCACCGAAACAGGCTTGGGGATGGGAAGGGCTCCGAGTGGTGTCCTCACCAGTATCGCCTGTAAGGGAGCTGAAAGCCACTGGGAGAGCTGGGACAGCCTGAAGGCAAGAGCTGCATCTGGGAGCTGACCTGGGAAATCTGTGGAAAGAGTCCTGTACATCAGGCAAAAGATGATCTACCTCTTGTGTTAGGGTGTGATTTACCACCACTTCTCCCCATCACACCTGTGTCTGTTGAGGTGACCCATGACAGGACCCATTGCTCTAGGTGCCACACACGCCTGTGATGCCAGCCTGGGCCCACAGCTTGGGGCTGGACGCAGCCCTGTCCACCAGCCTGCATCTCTGCTGGCCCAGGATAAGATGGAAACAACATACAAGGATGTGGGAAAATACTGCCCAAAAAGTTGAGACTCTGCAAACAATTCAGCACGTTATTTCAGTGTGTGGTTTCCTGGTGAGCCCAGGCTGCTGTGCAATGGCAGGGTGTATGGGAGCAGCCTTCCTGGAGCACTGGGGAGCAAAGTGGTGCCAGTCCACCTTGTAACCTACCACGGTGCCACAACAGCCCTTTCCCCCCACACATTTGGAGGACCAATTAATTAAAACCTTGCCCTTCTACACTGCCTTTCAGTCATGGCATTTTATAAGCATTACCAAACAAAGCTCCCAAACCCTGCTGGGAGGTAAGAGTGATTGCTATCCACTTTTTATGGCTGGGTAAACAAAGGCCTGGGGAAATGCAAGGCTGACTGCTCTCAGCCTTGCCTGAGTGGGCAAGGGGAGAGGCAGAGGCCAGGAAACCTTCCCTCTTCTCTTTCCTGGCCTTTCCCAACCCATCTGTCCTCCTAGGAAAGAAGTCAGCAGCTCTGGGATATCTGGAGGGTTTCCCATCGCCCATGTGCCAGCAGCTCACAGGAACAGGGAAAACTGCATGTGTGTCGATGGACAGACAATCTCCTGAAAATCAGCAGGAAGGTTTTTGTGGTTGATGACTGGGTACCCAGGTCTCTCAGCACCATCTTCTCCCCCGCCAACAAAATTGTGCCACTTGGGGGTAGCTGAAATCATAGAATCTTAGAATCATAGAATGGTTAGAGTTGGAAGGGACCTTGAAGATCATCGAGTTCCAAACCCCCTGCCATGGGTTGCTCATGGGTTGCCAGACCAGGTTGCTCCAAGCCCCATCCAGCCTGGCATTAAACACCTCTAGGGATGGGCATCCACAGCGTCTCTGGGCAACCTCTTCAAGTGTCTCACCACCTTCACAGGAAATAATTCCTTCCTAATATCTAATCTAAATCTCCCCTCTTCCAATTTAAAACTGTTATCCCTTGTCCTATCACTGCACTTCCTGACAAAGAGTCCCTCTCCAGCTCTCCTGTAGCTCCCTTCAGACACTGGAAGGCTGCTAGAAGGTCTCCCCAGAGCCTTCTCTTCTCCAGGCTGAACAGCCCCAGCTCCCTCAGCCTGTCCTCCTCTGAACAGTCTGTAAGCAAGCGGGCCAAGCTTTCCATCACTGGAAAAAAGGAAGATGATCAGGGTCAAGACATTGGAGTGACTGCTCATAACCAAGCTGTCTTATTAGATTGGTAGCTCCGGTTTTGGGCCCAGATGTTGCAGTGTATAAAAGCTGACATAAATTTATCACAGAAAAGCTGCCTTTGGGCACTGTAGTGTCCATCGTCAGCGGTGCACGCACTCATTCAGTGCCTCCTCTGGGCTTCCAGGGTAAACTCTGCCTTTATGTAACAAACCTACGCACACGCACATATGTGCAGGAGGATTTGGGAGCGGTTTCGCTGAATTCTGCGTGGAGAAATTAGTCTACCTGAATGCTGTGTTGAGTTTCATTGCACTCATCTCGCCGCACAACTGGCACAGCTGTGACCTTCTCTGGCTACGCGGAAAAGGCCTTCTGTTTGCACTGCAACCTTCTGCAGCCCTCGCCCTCCCCGAAGAGGCTTTAGATGATATAATACACACCACTGTTTCACTTGCTCCTGCATTTTCATCCGGCAAGACAAATGGTCGTGAAGACTTACTTTGCCTTCCTTTGAGCACAGCCTCCTCCATGGGTAGTGAAGATAAATTCTCAGGCAAGCCACTCATCTCAAAAAACATCTAGGCGAGCATTCACAGTATTTTAAAAACTCCCTGCCCGACACTGTAGTGGCAATCGCCACGGAAAAGGCTGTAAACAAAATAAACAAACATAATACCATTGAGAATTCAGGAGAAGAAAGCAATAGTAACGCTCGCTATTCTGCAACCATTTCAAAATCCAAAACAAACCAACCAAAATTGTTTTCCTAGTTATCTTTTCATCCTTTTCCCTAGGCCTTTCCCTTAAGGTACTTAGTGGAAATGAAAGCAATAGTTTTATACAGATAAATCCAGAGCATTGAAAAGAGACTGATCTCTTTTCTCGAGGTGCTTGAACACTGCACCAGTCTATATGGTGTTTGAAAACCATGTGGGAAGGAGATCATTCTCTCTTAAATTCAATAGGCTTTTAGAGTCACATTTATTCACTTCTGTAGAGGTTTTCCATATGGGATTTCAGAGCCTTTTATGCAAGAAGGTGCCCCCTTTTCTCTTCTCCTCTCCCTCCTTTGTGCTTGTTCTTTCACCAGCACAAAGCTGAAGTGAACAATAGTGTACACTCAGCTTTACATCCCATAACATCCAGGAATCTGAAGAACAAAGAATAAATATGTGGCCGAGGGGCTAAAGATAGTGTGATGGGTAACTCTGGCTCCGGTGGAAAGTTCTGGTGCTAGTGGAAGAAGGTTCACTTTAGGAGGCAAAGAAAATGCATCCTGAACGCGGGTTCAGATGCGGGCTGGCTATAAAATCCCCACTGAGTCACTCTGCCTCTCCAAGCTGTGTTTTCTACAGCTGTAGAATGGGGTTTTGGCCCAGATGCCTGGGTAATGGTTTTATAAGGCATTATAAAGGACTACGAGGAAGATAAACAAATAACTTTGCTTTTTTCATGTGGGAGGGCAGGAGCAAAGACAGAAGGGAAAAAAAGCAAATATACTGAGTGGGAGTGTGGGGACAGGAGTCGGGACAATTTATTAATTTGGTTTCCATCTCGTTCTGGTAAACAACTTACAGCTGGGTGAATCTGCTTTGTGATCTCGCTCTGCTCGAGCTGGTCCTGGAGGCTGCCCCTCGCTGCCCTGCCTGCCAGCATCTCCTCCCTGATGGCACTTGCTCCCACCCCGAGGAATGGAGCCTGGCTGGCTAACCCCCCCTGGCTTTGCCCCGTGAGGGCAGCTGGGGTGATGGTGACCTTGCACCCTGTCATCGCGGTATCACCTTGTTTTCCCTCAGTCTGAAAACCCAGCTGGGGGGAAACATTTCTCCTCCTGGTTTGGCACAGAAGGGAATGGGAAGCTGTTTTTCTCCCCCTGTGACTCCGGTGTCCCTCTGGAGACCCCTTGGTGCAAGGTTGGAGGGCACCCCAGGGACCCGGGAGAACAGGGAGGGGGAGCAGGGCAGGTCAGAGCCCCCGGGAAAAGCCACACGAGGAAGACAAGGTCTTGCTTTTGTCCCCTTCTCATTGAATCTCTGGGAAACCATGTCCTTGCCTGCTGCTATAATCACTGATTACATGCCATTTGCCTGTTGTATTAAAGCTGCTTGCTTAATTAATATCATTTTAAAGGGCGGTCTTGGCACGAGGGAGACAAGCTGTTTTGAACTCCCGTAAACACATTTAGTATGTGATCATCGTAAGCAGCTCCTGCAGCTTTTCTGTGGAGAGCAGACAGAAAGCACCCTGAGTTAATGAAGTATGTTTTAACCACCTGATGCTGGTCAAAGCTTTGATCTACCAGGCTGAAGGCTGTGGAAGGGGGGGGGGAGGCAGAGCGCTTCCTTGCCAGGCTCCCTGGTACCACCGAAACTGTTAATCAGCCTGCTCTGCAGTCGACTGCGGAGTTTGCTTTATTAAAGCTCCCTGCTGCCTGTACACGTTCGCTGGCAGAGACACCGAGAGGCAAGCAAACACTTACCCGAGTGCAGAGTGCTCACTGCTGCATTGCAGAGTTTGCTGGCATAAAAAAAAAAAAAATAAATAAAAAATGCTGGGGGTAGGTAATCGCAGGTGGAGGCTTGGGTCCTCCCTCAGCCTGCCTGCATCTGCAGCCGCCTGGATTTCTGAAACAGGGGCTGGGAGGAAGGCTGGGGGCTAAATACGCATGTTTACATCTCTCTTTCCAGTTCCTGAATGTCTGGGCTAGCTGGCATTGCTCTCGAGTGTGGTCTGTGCTGTTTAATGTGGGTTTTATTCACAGTTGTTCTATACAACTAGAAATTAATTTCCTTTGAGGTACTCGATGGGGTAAGCATGACTTTACTTATTATTGCTATAAATTAGCCCTGCCTCTGCCCAGAGGCCCTCTGTAAGGTTGAGGATGCTCTTGTGCGGTTGAAGCATTCAAAGTAAATTCAGCTGCCTTTCAAGGAGCCTGCAGCCTGAATATTAGAGGCTTTCTAGTTTTCCTATATGTTGTCTCTCATATAGAAGCTTGAGCAGGATGAAATCTCTTCTGTAAGAAACTGTAGGTGACAAATTCAATTCACTTCCCCCCCCCCCCCCACCCCACCAA
>VZRU01014311.1:21163-116845 GCA_013398155.1 Pedionomus torquatus
TCAGATAATTTTCGTTGTTTGCCCGTTGGAGGGTTGGAAACGGAAAAGCGTAAAGGGGTCCCACCTGCAGGGAGGAGCGGACAGGACAGGTGACCCAAAACTGACCAACAAGGGTATTCCATCACATCTGCATCATGCCCAGTATAAAGCTGAGGGATCAACGGGTCAACTCTCCTTCTTCGATGGCCGATGACCAAGGAGAACTCTGCCTGTTCGTCTGCCTTTGATCCTGATCCAAGCGTTCCTGACTCCAGATCTGGTATCCAGCTCCTGTCGATCCCCGAGTCCAGTTTGGGACTTTTTCCTGAAGCCTGTTGGAGACGTGGTCATCATTCTGGGAGATTGATACAGTTTTGTATATACTGTATACTCTCTTTTTCCTAATTTTCCTTTTTATATTATTATTATTAATATTTTCATTAAAGTAGTTTAGTTTCTTCTAAACTCTTGAATCTCTTTAATTCCTTCCTCTCCTCTCTGTTACCCAAAGGGGGGAGGGGGGGAGACATCTGTCAATCAGGTTTTGGTAAATTTGTCTGAAACCATGACAGTCATCTCATAAGGAGGATGCTAGTGTGGTTCTCTGCCATCCATGGGGCAAGCACATTCTGCCCCCGCTGCTGGGGAGGTTTAGGGATGCTCACCACCACTCTTCCTATTGCAGACATGAGTGGAGACTGGTAGGATGCCAGGTTTGTTCCCAGGGCCCTGCTGCATGGTCACGGTTCACGTGCTCCTGAGGGGCACAGGACAAATGGTACAGGACAGCCAGGGGACCAGGCCTTGCTCCAGGTGTGAGCTGCAAAGACAGCCTTAGCAGGCTTTTTGCCTTCTCTATAACAAGCTCCCAGTACACGATGGTGCGTTTGAACTCAGTACACAAACCCAAGGCTTAATCGTGGGTGCAGGGAAGCATAGCAGATCATTGCTTCCTAGGCTGTTGAGTTAAATGTGCAGTGCCTAATGTTAATATTAACCTATATACTGAATGGTTTGGAAAGTCCCTCTCAGTACTGAGCTCTCCCAACTGAAACACTTCAGCTGCAGACTTCTCCATGCAGAATTCGTTATTTTGAAGCTTGCTCTCCCAATTAGCTGGAAAGAGCCTGATTGTTTTCACCTTTTGGATCACATTTTAACTCCTGTAATAGCTTTACCTGAGATAGATTGATGAGCAGAGATTTCTTTAACCATGCTATGATTACAGGCTGATTACACTTTCTTTGCGAATAAAGCATTTTTTGGTGTAATTGGGCGTGAATTTAGGGAGACCCTTTTTAAACTCCATTAGCAATAGGCTGGGTTGTCTCTTCTGACTGGTACGCCTTCCGTCTGTCACACGAGGGCACTTCACTGAGGCGTGTACTTTATCTAATATAAATATGTAAATGCAAAATCAGAGCAAACTGAAAACCCTGAGTCTGCTTACACCCCGGCATGAACCCAGGGTCTCTGTCATGTGGTTTCAACTGGTCCAGCAGGACATGACTACCTCCTGGCAACCCTATACATCATCAGACGTGTCTGCTTCATCCCTTCCTGATTCAAGGACTAGGTTATGTGATCCCAAGCTATCTCCAGCAAGCTGGGCAAAACCTGTTTAGGTCACAGGTACCGCATGGCTAAGCCTGTGGTCAGACCGGTGCCTTCAACTTGATATTGCTGGTTTTGTCTCTATAGCTTGCAGAATATTTGCCCTGCCTTTGCAGGCAACACACCATGGAGTTAAAGAGGTTTGGGACAATATGTTTTATGAGGAAAGCCTGAGAAAGTTTAGGTTCCTTTATTTAGAGCAAGGATGACTGAGGCAGGAAGGGTAGCTGTTGTCAAATATATAAAAGGTTGATGCAGAAGGGAAAGGATAAACCTTTACCTGTGCTACGGGCAAGACAAGAGGTGAGGTGCTTGGATTGCAGTGAGGTGGATCAAGGGAAAAACTGCCTGTTGGTAAGGAGCTGAAGGATGGAAACCAGTTATCAGATGGACACGACATTTCCACCTTTCCACCAAATGTCTGTTGGTCATGTCCTGGGCAGGGCGCTGGCGTAGCATAAGCAGGGAGACAGGCTGGGCCTGAAGGGAGACCCAGTGCCCACGAGGAGAGCCCAGGTCACCAAGAACAATAGTGGGGAAGAGCACATCCCTTTGGCCCCTCTATTAACGGGGTTGCATAAGTATCTGCCACAGGTATAGCTCGTTCTGACCTATCTCCTAAACACCGTCATTAAATTGCAGAGCGGAGAGAGAGAGCGCAGGTAATCTAATTCTTAGTTATCTGTTCTGCCCACTACACCACAAATACTGCCATTCTCCTGAAACATGAAATTAAGCCAGGCTAATAACAAATTTTCACCATGGTACTATTTAACACAGAGGTGTTAACAGCAGCAGCAGCCCCAGGTCCCAGGGGACGACGGGAGACCTTAATTAGGAGGTGTGGATTTTTCTGGAGGGAAGCGATTTGGTGGGCCAGAAAGGTAGCCTCAGTGTCCTCTCATGGATGCAACCGTGAGCAATAAATGGTCTTTGGGCCATCATTTTTGTAGCAGGTCGTATTTCCATGATGTCAAGCATGCTGCTCTCTTTTCTGCAATAAAGCTCACCTAATCAAAACAAGTCAGAGCTTATCTAAGCCCCTAGCCGGAGATATCTCTGTGGTGGCTACAGAGTTGGGTTTCCTAGCAACCTAAAAGGCATTAGACAGGGCTTTGTCGACATTTATCAGTTACACACAAACCCCTCCGTTTGAATAATGTTATGGGTGTGACATCCACTGACAAAAGCCAGGAAATTCAGAGCTGGGGCTGATTTTCTGTCCTCGCTGCTCATCACACTGAAAAACAAAAGGCACAGTCATGTGAGTGATGAGCAGAGCAAACCAAGGTTTGTATTTCCTGGCTTTTGTGCCAAATGAGATGCCATTTAAATGAGCTGCTTGGTATTAATTTCCTCTGTTTCAGACAGGTTTAATGTTCACAGTCAGTAGCATGTTGGCAGCACTGACAGCTTCCCCACAGTCTCAGTTCTTCCTTGGAGGGGCCGGCTTGCACAAGGAAAGAGATATCCCAGCCCCTCTGTGATCTTTGGTTTCTCCATGGTGACTCCAGTTTTCAGATCTGTGCCTTCAAAGGTGAAGGCTGTGAAGGCTCTACACAGGGCCACCACTGCATCCTTCAGCAGTAAAGATGCTCCATCTCTGTTAGCCCCGGGTGGAGCCCGTGAGGACACAGAGGCTGAAAACACTGCATCTTCCCATTGGTGCCCAATTTTATCAATAAGAAGATGCCTTTTAGAGTTTTCAAGGAATTCTTTGTACAAGAGCTTGGAATGGATCTTGATATCAAGCATTAAGAAAAATTAAGTAATGTAGGTGGGTTGATTTTTACCTCAAACCAAAAATATATGGAGCACTGATGAACGATCTGAAAAGCGATACTTCAGCAGTACTTTTATTTCTCCACTTGTAGTAATAGGAGTGTTTAAAATCTCACTGCTTGTGGTTTGTGGAGGAGACTGGTGGAGGAAGGGATGGAAGAGCTACCATGGCTGCTGATTGCCACTTCAAATCCTTGGGGGAAAAGTCCTCTGGAAGTGAATGGGAACTGATCACTTCTCTACAGACCTCTTGAGTCATCCCACAGAATTTAACAGAAATTTTATTTTTTTTTCCTTTTGCTTCAGATTGGTATAATTGGCTTAAAAGTGCTAGGAAAAATGTTCTGTTAATTTTTGCAATCTACGTTATCAGCTAGGGTAAATTAACTTTATCTGACTTCTCTGGAACTCTTTGAACGTACACCAGCTCAGAATTTCTGTATGTGCCTTTGCAGTGCTTTACTGGTTTCATCTCAGGGTCTTTCAGTCAAAAATAACAGCCCCCTTTTTCCACTTATTTGAGGCCTGATGTGAAGGGTTTATCTCCATGTGAATTTTTTCAGCCTGGTTGTGAAACCTCTGAAATGGATTGTAAAGAAAGGTCTGATGAAACTTAGGGGTGCTGTAAGGGAAAATCCCCTGAATCGCTGTCAGTGGGTAAGCGGCCGGGCTTTCAGCCCCTCCATTCTTCGTTGTAATCTTCATTACCATAAGAGTCGGTGTTTTGCTCCCCACTCATGGGTGCAGTACTCTCTGAACTCTAAGGGGCTGGTGGGATAAAGGCACTTGCACAGGCCTCTCTACTGATGGCCAGCATTTTTTTAACAAGCGTATCATGAATATATACACTACCTATGCCACAATGGAGAGGAATTACTATGCACCAGGCTTTGAAAGAAACAGAAGCAGGAGGAGGTTCTTGCACTTTCTGCCAACATCATCTTTACTGTCCATCCATTTGTTCCCCATTTACCCTCCCCACCGGCAAAGCCTCCATTGTGTGTGGGAAGAGCAGACAATGGGAGCCCACTACATGCAGCAAATGCAGACATTGTTCCTCAACCTCCCTATAGAAATCACTGCATTCGCATGACCCCATTTTCCAAAGTTTGGGGTTAGCTTTTTTTTTTTTTTTTCCTGAAGGGGGGGGGTAGGAGGAAAAGGGACAATGTCACAGCTCTGCACAGATTAGTGGTACGTTCATGCCCACATATCGAGATGGATAAAATAGCCATATTTTTTCCCCAAAGTGCCTATTCATAGTGCATGCATGAACTCACTTCAGCTCAAAATATTTCGTGAGTGTTGAGCTGAATGGAGAGCATGGGGACACATGCACACACACAAAACTAGCAGAGATAATTGAATACCTTTAGCAATCAAAGCAGGTTTACATCGCTGTATCGTGTTCTCTATGGATAACACAGCTGGGACAATATGGTTAGAGTTTTAAAATATCTAGGGATTTCTGTCTTAAGATGGTTATCAATAATTGCAAACTGCAACACTAAACATTTTTAGCTCAGTTAAAAATATATATACCTCTTTTGTTTAATGCATAATAAAGTATTGTAAAATAGAGAAAATTTTCCCTATGTCATTTTTTCCAGGACTCAGGTAATCAGGAAAAGTCTCTGAGAGGGTCTCTTCTGGAATTGGAGTCTGCCTTGGGGAAGCCACAAGCTGCCAAAGGTGGGTGGATTAAAACATAGGAGACAAAAGTCCCTCTGATTCGACAGTGTTTGAAATGCCAGATGAGATCAAGGAGACAGGTTGCTATAACATAGGTTCATACGACCTTGTAAAATTGGTGAAGTCCTTCAGCAGTGGAGAAAATCTTTCTAGATCAAATCATAATTTTCCAGCTTCATTCCAGCTGAGCCTAAATCTGCACCTTTGCCCTTGTTCTGACTAGGACCAGGACCTCAAGCCTACCATCTGCAGCAACACATCCATCTTGGCTCACACCTAATTACCTGCTTAATTAGAGCAGCACTGGGAGAACTCTGCTGTTTGGTTTCCTCTTCTGGTGCCTAATGCCACTCTTGGCAGGACTGTGGTTCAGCACGGAGCGCGCAGAGCGGCTGAGTCTTCCTGGTGATGCACGGCAGGTTCAAGGTGAAGGTCTCCTCTGCTGGAGTTTTTCCTCTCTCTTCTGAGATAATTGACCTTGACACTGCCACGAAGCTCTGCCCCAGGTCTACACCACTCCCACTGCAGCCAATTACCTTAGCTGGAGTTGGGGACTAATGCCCAGCTGTCTAATTCTGAAGAGAAATGTGAAGGTCACCAAGGAAGGTAATGCAGTCCTGTTGATTGAACATGTGGATAAGGGCACCACAAAAACATAATCTACTTTGTCAGGGATGCGATAAGCCAGGTTTGTGTATGCAGTTGGCAAGCAGCACTTCTGAGCGTTACTCCATCAGATAATCCAGACAGCAGAGCAATTATATATTCCTCCATTCTCCTAATATGGTTTTAATCTAAGGATTAGGTAATTTTCATATCTGTAGGGTTTTCTAAAACAGTATTAAAAGTAACTCCTGTTTATTTCCTACTTTTTTCCCTGATCTTTTTTCATGAAATACTTCTTTCTGTAATGAAGCACAAGTGGTTTAAGGGGAAGATTTCTGATGTTCCAAAGGGCAAAACCTCAGTGGGACAAGCCCTCTTGTCCCATCTACCCAGAGTAAGATATCCAGAAACCCCAGAAGACTAACTGGTGTTTGCAGAGAACTGCAGAGCAGCTTCGCTGCGTGTGTGCCAGATGGCTGATGTGTCCCTCAGGTGAGACTCACCACATGCATTGACGTGTCCCTCAGGTGAGACTCACCACATGCATGAAGCCCAGCGAGTCTGTGGATGGGCAGTAAACTTGCTGTATAGCTTTCTCCAGCCCAGCCATCCCAGCAGGTACTGAAGGAGTTCGGGTCTCTTTACAGTGGTCCTGCCCAACACTTGCAACCCCCTTTCTTACAGGGATCTCTGGGCTTTCTGACAGGGACAACCCTGTGCTGGGCAGGGTTGTGAGAGAGATGGTGGACCAGACACCAAGGACAGATAGTCCACCAGAGTTTAACATGCAGAATCATTTAAAGAGTGCTTGGACTCTATTCTTGTGCCTTTTTTCTCTGGAAAGAGCTTTTTTTTTTTTTTTCCTCTCCACTTCCTCCTATCCCTCTTCTGAGATCTGTTTCATCTGTTTACCTCTTGCATTTCACAAAATATCATCTGAAGGGGCACTTAGGCTCTATGTCAACAACATGCATACACTGCATGTTTATGTGGTTAGATGGTTCTTGAGCTTAACGACAGAAACATCTCTCTGATGTGAGGAAACCACTAGCCAAGGCACTGCCATCACTTGGCTTGTTGGCATCACCTCTTCTTTCTCCTTGTTACTGGGATGCTCATGCCACTGCCCAAAGAACATAGGAACTTCTCTGGGGAAGGCAAGGCAAAGGTGCTAAGAGTATGTTAGTGCAGGGTTCAGCACAAGAAGCCCCAGGACTGACAGAGATCTCTAGGCTCTGCTTTCATCCCAAGTTGCAATTGTGTCCACTTTCTCTGCCTGCCTCACTGGATCTTTCAGATCTTTTCATTCTCTTTCTCAATGGAAAAAAACCTTGCAGTCTCAGGACATGACAAGTAAAGTTTTTCTAACCAGGAAAGAGAAGAATGACTGCCATGAAGAGGGCACTGGTGAGGTCTCCTCCAGAATAGTATATCCAGGTCTGGTTATCCCTTCCTCCAGAGAGATTAACCCCATCAGAAATAAATGCAGAGGACATCTGGAGCATGGGCAACCTACCTGACAAGAAGAAATTACAAGAATCAACAGATATCCAGAGACTGGAGAAGGGTCACAGTTGAGCAGAACAGCACAATTGAATGCAGCACAAAGGAGTTTGAGCCATTCCAGCTAGTAATTCATCTTCATCAGGGGCCCAACTTAAATGCCTCTAAACAAACACATGTAGCACAGGAAATAAACAGAAGGAGTTAGAGGCATGTGAACATCTGCAGGGCTACAATCTTAGTGGTGTCACAGAGACATGGTCAGACGGCTCTTAGGACTGAAGTGTTGAAATGGAAAGATACAGGCTCTTTAGGAAGGACAGGCAGGGCACACAAGGAGAGGGTAACACTCTCTATCAATGGCCACCTGGAATGCATGGGTATCTGCCTGGAATGAACAAGGAGCTGACCAAGAGTCTATGGGTCAGGATTAAAGGGAGGGTGGGGACAGGTGATGTTACAGTGGCAGTCTGCCACAGGCCACCTGACCAGGAAGACTGAGCAGAGGAGGCCTTCAATAGACAGATAAGAGCAGCCTCACATTCATAAGCCCTGGTCCTCATGGTTTCAACCATTCTGATGTCTGTTGGAGGGACAACACAGCAGGGCATAAGCAATCCAGGAGGTTCCTGGAATGTGTTGATAATAACTTCCTTCTTCAAGAGATAGAAGAGCCAACAAGGAAAGTTGGACCTTGTTCTCACCAACCAGGAGGGACTGGTGGAGAATTTGAACGTTAAGAGCAGCTTTGGCTGCAGTGATCATGAAATGGTGGAGTCCAGGATCCAATACATTAGAAAGAAATTCTTTACTGTGAGCATAGTGAGACCCTGGAACAGGTTGCCCAGAGAGTTTGTGGATGTTCTGGAAGTGTTCAAGGCTAAGTTGGACACGGCTTTGAGCAACCTGGCCTAGTGTGAGGTGTCCCTGCCCATGGCAGAGGGGTTGGATCTCAATGGTTTTTAAGGTCCCTTCCAACCCAAATCATTTGATGATTCAGTGAAATTAGAAGTGTGGCTTATTAACTGGTAATATGAAAGCATAAAAGTGAAGTCTTGCTTTCTTTGGATGTGGATCCACAGTTGGTTTACAGAGATTGATGTCCAGACCAGCATGGGGTTCTTTGACTTCTCTCTACGTGTGCTGCATAGTCCTGACACCTCCCTCGGTCCAGTGCATATGCGTGGATGAATGTGGGATCAGGGATCTTTTCTGAGTTAATTTTCAGCTTAGATGAGTTTTCCAAGACTGATTGACCATGAGGTCAGCAACAGCAAAAGCACTGGTGTGGTACAGAGGAGGGAGCGTGACCACATAGTGAAGAGCAGAGACGCAGGATGCGCCTGTGCCACTGGCTGGAGGGAGGTGAGGGGATGCCTGTTTGGCAGCACCTCGTACAGAAAGCCAGCTGAAGCTAAGCATGAAACCAGAACGGAGAGGTTAACATCATCCAGGGAGAACTATTTAAGCTGTGGTACAAGGCTGGCACAAGAACAGGTGGACATATGGCTATGAATAAAATTAGGCTGGAAATTATAAGGCTTCTAGCCACAAGAGGACTGGGGCTCCAAAACAGCTTTCCAATAGGAAAGGGGGAGATTCAGAAGAAGTCAAACAAGCCTGAGTTTGAATTTAAGGAGATTTACGTGACAGTGCAATAGTGAGGAACCTGGGCCAAAGACCCAGGAAATGTATTTCCATCCTATCTGCCCTTCTTGTTTTCAGTTTTACTTCCTCTGCTACCCTTTTTTCTACTTCTCTTTTTTTCCTATTCCTTTTCTTTGGCATTCCTTGGATAACAGGACGGAAAATTTTCTCTGGGCATTTTCTCTGTTGACGGTTACGTTGATTCAGCAGAACAAGGCAAGTGCAAATCCCTCTCTGGTGCCTCTAAATGGGCCTCTTGAGGTGCTCAGGCAGAGGCAGCGTGGGGCAGATCCTCAGCTGGGGCCACGGTGCCCTGATGACACAGCAGAGTCCACTTGGTTCATGGCTGGTTCCCCTTGCTGCTGTGCCATGGCCGCCCTCATGCCTCAGCAGCCCACTCAGTGGCCAAAGCACTTGTCTTCTGCTTGGGGAAGTCGATGACACCATTTCTACTCGAGAAGGGCGTTGAGAGGTTAAATTCATTTAGAAGATTAGATGCCCTGAGATGTCCAAATGCCCACATAAGCTACTGTTTCTGTGGAGAGGAAAGGTCCAAAATACATGAACAGCTGCAGTGAACGTCACTGTAAACATGATGTTCTGTTTAATTGGAAATGGAGAGGCTGAGCAGGTAGCACTTGTGGGGGAGAAGCAGGAGATGCCCTCAGAGTGTGGTGCCAGGAGCTGCTGGGCAGCTGCCCTGTGCCCTGCCATTGGCACTAGCTGTGAGTACCCATCACTTTTGGGGTCCAGTCTTGCTGCAGGTGAAGCAGCACGGCATCTGGCTTCCTCTGCTGTACCGATGGCACCCTTGGAATGTGCTCTGAACTTCTGCATGCAGAGAGCAGCTTGTTTTAAGATATAATAAATACCAAGAGGGGCTCTTGGGCAGGGGGTATGATGTTTCCTGGCACTGGTTCCCTCACGCTTACTGGCACCCACTTGCAGTGATAGTATTTTACAGCTTGTGAAAGAATTGCTTGGTTTTCACAATAAGCTGTTCTGTAAAAGGTGAGCATATCTTGTGAGGAGTTGATCAGTTAACACAAAAAAAGGATATTTAGGTGCTAGATGGACCAAGTCACTTTTTTCTTCTATTGTACTGTTGCAGAGGATGTTTAGGTCGCTGGCAGCTACCTTAAAAGTTGCCACATCTCTCTTGGAATTAGTGCCTTCCTTTTACTGAAGAAAAACTCTGGTTTTTCACAGTGCAGGCTGTATATCCACAAGGACCTCAGCCACGTATCAGCTAGTTGCCATGGTCATAGTCTTCCTCCCACCCTGGCCACAGGACCCTGCCTTCTCCCTCAAACAGGTCCAGTACTGATCAGCCCTGGTGCCCATCCATTTCAGCACACTAAACGGGCAGAAAACTCTTCACCCTTTTTTTGCCAGGCTGAAGTGACAAGCCCAAAGTCACAGGAGCTGCCCAGGGAGCAGCCAAGCCTGAAGAAGCAGCAGCTGGATGGGTCCAGGCTGCTGAGGAGCAAGAGCACCTGTGTGTTGCTCACAGTTTGAAGGGAACAGATTTAAGGCGTCCTGTGGCTTAATTCAGCTTGGGTGTGATCCTGCTGGAGCTATCCTTAATTGCCATAGTGATGAATTTAGCTCCTTTTGCTAAAACCTGACTGTTAGAGATAATATGCACCTACGTACATACCCGTCTAAATAAAGTATAACCAGCTGAGTGAAGGGGAATATTAGAAATACTGCAGTTTCCCTTTCTTCATCAGTGTTCTCTGGGTTTTCCCGTGCTGGAAAAATAATTTAATACTCATTAAGATGAAAGCAGAGTATGAAGTAGAAACTTCCAAAGTGTCTGTCACTTGTGTTCGTGTAAATTAAAACATCTCATCTACAGGGGACCCTGAGCCTTTTTTTTTTTTTTTTTCCCCTGTAGGTTTTAGATCCCAGAGTCAGCACTGCGGCATGCGATGCGCATTGTCGTCCTGCCCACTCTAAGGCAGCCCACGCTCCGCCAGTCCCACAGAACCCAACAACAGGTGGGTATCCCACACTGGTACCTGTCTCACCATCAGATGTCGGGGGAAAGGGCTGCCAGCTGGAAGTGTCTGTAGCACAGGCAGAAGGTGACCAGGTGTCCTTTGGGCACCATGGTCTCCCTCTGAGTGGCCAGTGAATATTTAGAGACTTCACAGGTTTGGGATTTGTTTTTTTTCCCTTCAGAAACTTCTCATGAGGTTTAGTCGTAAACAAACCCATTTTATTTACAGCTAACGCACACGGTTTGTTTGTCTGGTTGTCAATAGAAATAAAAAACCCATCCAGACCATTTTCACTCCCCAAATCTGCCTGCATTCTGTGCCCACAGAGCTTCCTTCAGACTGCTGCTCAGGGCTATTCTTGCAACACCACCCATTGCTGTTTTGACAGGTTTTGTTGGTTTTCCTTCTCTCTCTCACATATACACACGCATTGAACTTGCACCGGGTTTGGTCCAGAGAGTCCCTCTGCTCAACCCATCATCGTGCTCAGCATTTGGCACACTGCGCTGGGTGGCTGTTACTTTTATCAGGTGTTTCACTCTACGAAGGGTCTTAACTGAGCCTGAAGGAAATGTTCTTAGTGCTTTAATTAAGTATATGATTTTAGGTAAGACGTATTAATGCCTTCCGGTACTATTAATTCTCTTGCAGCAATGGGTAAAATATCAGATTTGAGAGACATACTTATCAGCTGTGATGTACTTCTCATAAAAATCTGAGCCTATAAATAATGAAGTTCATCCCTTTCTGGAACATCCTTGATTATCCAGAGGTATCATTACAACCTGCAGGATGTATCCATGCATGTAACAGAATTTTGCACGGTGCCAAAATATCTTCTATAGTTGGTGGGATCATGTAATAAAGAAGGGAGAAATTGTCCAGCATTGTGGAAATCATCTGCTTAAAATGAATCATGATTGAATGAACAGCCTGAGGAGTGGAAGGAGCTCGAAAAGTCAGCAGAGCCCATGTTCTGGGTGCAAAGTAATGTTGTCTACTGATCTGCACGGAAATGTGCACATTTATATTACTTATATGTGAAAAGGCATGTCAGCTGAAGAGAAAAAATAGCTGGTACTCTATCAGGTTAGACCTGATGAATACCTGCCCAGGAGATAACTTAATATCTGCGTGCTTAGGCACCCTGACATGATGCCCAAGCCACAGAACAGTCTGTGATAGTTTGACTTTTTGGTGAAAGGCTGTGCTTACTGAGGCAGATTAGACAATATGAGACAGAAGAATGCAGGGAAGAAGTAAGCAAATGTTCGCAGTGGCTCGGTGAGCTGAGTGAAGCTGTGGGTACGTTTGTCTGTAGACCTCATTGCTGTTCCACCCTGCTGTCACGTTCATGGCTGTTCTGGCTGACCCACCTTCTGCGGTCTTCTCCAAAGGTGGTCAATGGTGCCTCCAAACCTGCCTGCCTGGCCGCTTTGTTGGCTGTCACTCTCATGGGGTCAGTGTGTAGCACCTTTCTTCTCAGCTGCCAGCATCTGAACTTCTTGTATGAGGTTATGGTTTCAGTTGGAATAATGTGGGATCAGAATGAACCGGGGATCGATAAATGGTTTCCTGTGCTCGCTTCCCTATTCCTTATTGGATTGTAGTTTCACAAGTAGAGCTTCATTAGAAAGGCCCACAGCGGAGATTGCCTTCCCACTCTTTCCTGTTTACATGATACTGCATATGCATACCGGGCAGAATAGTCTTTTTCTTCTCTGTGTTCCCAGTATCAGACATTTATAGATGCATAGAGGCCACTTTGGGCTAATTTTACAGTGGTTTCGTAGGAGGGAAGGTAGGGTTGAAGCAGTTCATTGGGGCTCAAAACCACCACGATCGATTCCTCACTTGCTATACACATAAATTGGATAATACTGTTCATTTCTTTTTTTATCCTAAATGTCTTTTTAAAATGAGAATAATGATATCTCGATATGTAGGATTACAGCAGGCCAGCGCTGACGGCTGCAGCAGCGGGCATTGCCCTCACAGTTTTAAGCTCACTAGGGAGGAGAGCAAGGGAGAAGATTTCAGCCCAGGTTTTCACACAGGTGTCTAAATCTCCACTCTTCCAATTTAAAATTGTTACTCCTTGTCCTGTCACTCCACTCCCTGACAAAGAGTCTCTCTCCAGCTCTCCTGGAGCTCCCTTCAGACACTGGAAGGCTGATAGAAGGTGTCCCTGGAGCTTTCTCTTCGCCAGGATGAACAAGCCCAGCTCTCTCAGCCTGTGTTCATAGGAGAGGTGCTCCAGCCCTCTGATCATCCTTGTGGCCTTCTGCTGGATCCATTCCACCAGGTCAATGTCCTTTCTTTGTTGAGGACTCCAGAGCTGGACACAGGACTCCAGGTGGGGTCTCACGAGCGCAGAGCAGAGGGGGCAGAATCACCTCCCGTGACCTGCTGGTCACGCTGCTTTTGATGCAGCCCAGGAGACAGTTGGCTTTCTGGGCTGCCAGCTCACACTGCTGGCTCATGTTGAGCTTCTCATCCATGAGCACTCTCAAGTCCTTCTCCTCAGGGCTGCTCTCCAGCCATTCTCCACCCAACCTGCATTTATGCCTGGGACTGCCACATCCTGGGTGCTGGACCCTGCACTTGGTTTGGTTGAACTTCATGAAGTTTGCACGAGCCCACCTCTCAAGCCTGTCTCTGAACAGTCTCTGATTCAAGAATATGCCTACATACTACAGCATTGAACTTCATCGAACAGCATCCAGTTCCTTAAGGAGAAGGCACGTTTTCAGAGCTGGAATCAAGTTAGCGTGACTAGAAGTGCTTGAATACACACTGTATTTGGATTGCATCTGGGTTTGCTTCTTACAGACGTGCCTCTCCCTTGCAGGTTTCTCTTCACTCACACAGGCTGGATATTTTCAGTAGCTGCTTGGAAAATAGGGTGACTTAGATGGGCTGCAGCAGATCTGAGGTTTGGATTCAAGAACCTCTCTGTGTATTTGCTTACTGAAGGCAAGGAGCAAAGGAGCAGGGCTTAATTTATTCAGCAGTGACTATAAATACATTTTATTCTCTGCCTATAGTCACCCAATTCATTCAGAAACCACAGAAGCAGGAATTTCTGATGTGAAAAGCTGTGTTGGGTCCCCTAGGTCTCTTCTGTGCCAACAGCAGGGCAGCAGTGAGGAAGAACTGACACTTGCATGGGAGTTTCAGGCACTGGCTACCACATACACTTCAAACTTAAATAAGCACCGTTTTTTTGCTGCTGCAGAGGCTGACTTTGAATGTCCTTGAAGTCTGGTATTATGCATTCTGGCAAGCAAGTAGAGAAATGAGCCAGATGCACCAATTTAGTCATATAGGGAGGTTTCTAGTAAACTTCTGCACGGTGGGGTAGTGACAGTGTACTTAGTAAAGCCACATGCTTTTTTAAAAATAGCGCTATTGATTTTGTTACTGTGTGTATCAAATGTTGGCGCATTCATTAGAACAGCAGCCTTCCAAACGCCGCTGCAGAACAACCAGCAGGCCCAGAGTCGATATCCATCTGAATACTGGCTCGTTTTCAAAGGGCAACTTAAAATTAAGGCATTGACTTTTCAGGTTATAGAGGAAAGATTTTAAAGGGAGCATTTATCAAACAGAGTTAGGCAATATTTATCAAATGCAGCTGGGCTGCAAGTCCTGTTTGAGCAGATGTGTGCATGCAAAAACCACGATGTATGTTCATACATATATATTAACATCTAGGGTAACAGTCTAGTGCAGGTCATAGAATCATAGAATGGTTAGAGNGGTCTAGTACAGATCATAGAATGTTTGGAGTTGGAAGGGACCTTAAAGATCATCCAGTTCCAATCCCCCTGCCATGGGCAGGGACACCTCCCACCAGACCAGGTTGCTCCAAGCCCCATCCAGCCTGGCCTTGAACCCCTCCAGGGATGGGGCAGCCACGTCTTCTCTGGGCAACCTCTTCCAGTGCCTCGCCATCCTCGCAGTAAAGAATTTCTTCCAAATATGTCATCTAAATTTCCCCTCTTCCAATTTATAACCATTACCCCTAGTCCTGTCACTACATTCCCTGACAAAGAGCATTCTTATGCAAAGATGCGTAAGAATAAAGAGGAAGACATTTATCGAAGGAAACTTCCAGTTCCAAACTCCCCTGTGATATATTGAAATATCATTGAGTAGGAATGTAATGTATTACAGCGATTAAATGGATTCTGTGTCTGTGTTCCTTTAATGTAATTTTTGTACAACCCTGTGAACAAAGCAGCACATTAGGACAAACACATCCTTTGTTGGCAGCAGGTTTACAGCCACAAAATACGATCTATTGTGTCTGTTCAAAAACAGCTAGGATAACATAGTAAAATCAACTTTTTCCTCCCTCCATTGTAAGGATGACAGACAGGGGAAGAAGAGTGAAGGTCATTTCACTTCTCATAGATTTACTATGAATTTGTGACTTACCTGTTTTTACTTTTTCCCTTTTGTGTTTGTTTATGCAGCCCTTCGAACTTTCCTGGTCCCTGAGAAAACCTGTAGAAGACAGGTTTAAAAACCTGTTATGTACCTCTGTATTCTTAATGGAAAGGATGATTTATGTCTCCGGAGAAAAAAATGCTCCCACTGCTAGGGTGCTGCTTGTTTCCTCCACTAAACTGATTAGGTTTATCTAATATCTGTGAGGGTTAGTTGGTTGGTTGGTTTTTTGGCAGGCTTTCTTTTAACTCAGATAGGGTCATAAGCCCAATTCACCCTGCTGCTCTGCTGTCAGCCACCCACCTGTGATGGTATGGTTGGGGAGAAGAGGAGGTAGAGATGTTCTGATCACATTGCTTTAGCTGCCAGGAAAAATGGCCATAGAGACAAAGTCAAAACCCCTTCCTGAAGTGACCTATTTCTCTTTCTCACTTAGGGACACAAGAACCTCAAAGCCTCTAACTTAAGCAGCTTAGTTAGGGGAAAAAGAATAGGCATTTCCACAATTACATAGAAATTTCTACTGTGTTGATCCACCCTTCAGCGATAGTGAAGGGTGATGACAATGGTTGTTGGACTGGATGATCAGGGTGTTGGACTAGATGATCTCCAGAGGTCCCTTCCAGACCAGTATTATTCTGTGGTTCTGTGAGGCTTCTATTACTGCTGTGACTGCAGAAGGGCACATTGGTGAGGTGCTGGGGGTGTCTGCAGTGGTGGCTCCCAGCTGGCCCAAGCTAGGACTGCTGCTACAGATACTGAATTCAGTGAAATCTTCAAAAAATCCCACGTGACCTATTCCTGCTTCCAAGTCACATGCTGAGAGCATTGAACTGCATCTTCCCTCCTTTCTATATTTTCCTTCCTTTCTCTTTTCTAACGCAGAGCAGCAGCCCAAGAGGATGATTTAATTGGCTTTATTGTTTACAGATCCTGTTAATTTTTAACCTGCTTGCCACTGTGACTTGTTTGGTGCGGTCTTGGTTTTGCATACCTCTTAAGTATCAGCTGCCACACACTGAAAAGTGCGTTCGTGGTGGTGGTGTGTGACAAAGTTAGCCAAATGTCTTGGAGAAGCTCTATGTTTCTAATGGGAAAAATAAAAGGTAGAAAAGTTCTGTCTCTGTATTATTTTCCCCATTCAGTACCAACTCCTCACAGCTGGTACTGGATGCTTCTTTCCAGTGTATACCTCATTTTGAACCAGGTTCAAGTGTTGTTGATAGTGAGACTTCCCTTATTTTATTTTCTTTCATGTTGAATGCATTATTACTGCGAATGAATTTTATTTTCAGTCTCAACATGCACATCCCAAAGGTCTTTATTTCCAGCTCCAAAAAGGAAAACCATGGCTTTGGGCAGTCAGCCTGTGTAAAGCATAGTTTTAGCAGTTTTATTGTTCCCTACAGATTGTGACCTCTCGAAGTCTCTCTCAACTCCTGAATCCCCTCCTACTGTTAACACTGTGACCAGAGTGGGGCTTTGCAGTCCAAGGGGTCACGCGGGAATCCTTATCATTATGATACATTGCATTTATCTTGTCTCCTTCTTTGAAGAATGCTGAGCAATAATTTTAAACCTTTCTTCCCTTAACAGCGGGATAGGTTTTCATCTGGAGTTGAGTCCCTCCAAAATAAATCCAAGATAATCAACAGAATGAGGGAATGGAATGTTGAGGAGCAAATATGAGGGGCACATGGGGTTCCTGAGTCTTCCTTGTCATTATACTACCAAAAAGCACTATTGTAATGGGTGAAATTAAATTTTTACTTCTTTTCCCCTTAAGTACCCCGTTCAGAGGGAGGCTTTAAATGAATCTTTTAGAGCAGTATTTCACAGGTGGCAGCAGATTCAGGGTGAATGTAAAGTGTTGGTTCGAGAAACTTGACCCCAGTGACAGAAAAGTTAAGTTCCTAAACTCTGAAGTGTCCAAAATATGGACTCATATCTCTGTCTGATTTTATGAAATGAGACTAACATTCTTTACCATGTTTGTAAAATACTCTGGATCAAGGCTGCCATGGGTGTGCCAAGTATTAAATTAGACTTATTTAGGTAACCCTTCTCCTCCTTAACCTTCTCTTCCCTCTAGTTTTGGGCATCTTGTAGCTACCAGTGCCCCAGCTAGGATCTGCCATATAATACTGAATGGCGAGCTCCAAGAAATACCAAGTGTAGACACTGTTTGGCAATTAGCCAAATTACCAAGCTCAGACAGTTTATAAAACATTAACTTCTTACGTCCTGTTTAATTTTTTTTTTCCTTTCAAAGCAATCAGATCCTTTTAGAGCAAGAGAAAGAAAAATTACAGCATTGGTTAATCCCATGAAAACTTTCCTTTTGGCGATGCCTTCCTGTAAGTAAAACAAAGTTTCCCCCCCAAACTGGTTTCAAGAAGGAAAAGGTTCTTAGATAGCCACAGAGATAATATTAAAAAAAAATGGTTTTTGAAATCATTGGCAGGCAAAAACCTCAGAGGTTCTCCTTTCCTTCTCTGGTTGCTGGACAATTCTGGTGTGGAAGAAGGGCAAAACCCAGTTTTGCCCATGCCAATCCCAGCCCCCCATAGCAGAACCTGGGCCCATTTTTTGGGGTGGTGTAACATATCCCCCATGTGTCAAGGGCCACAGTTTGCAATCTGCCCTCTGTATGGATGGACACATCAAGGAGAGTGAAATGAGACACAGATACACCCCAAGGATGGATGGGCCATGAGGCTAAAATGGAAGAGATAATAGAAAACTGCTCAAAAATCAAGAGAGGTTCTGTGTGTTATGAACCTGATTTGTTAAATTAGCCCCAGACTGTATTTTTCATTCAAACACGGGCTCCTTCCTGACTAGAAAATCATCCATTTGAAGTCTAAATGACTTTGGGATTAAAATAAAAATTAGATTTCTGGATTTTGAAATTCAATTTTAATTGAAAGTTGCAGGCCTTTGGAATGTACAGAAACTGAAACTCTCTAAGCCAAATGGCATTCATATTACTTGAAAGCTGATGACAAATTTGTCCTTCATTTTGTCCAATTATATTAAGAGGTCTTTCTGTTACAAAGCATTAAAAAACACTACTAAGGCCAGAGAGGTGGTAGCAAAATCTTTTTCCTGCCAGGCAGAGCCCTGTACAGAATTGCGTGGGCTGAAATAAAATGTATCTCGATAGTTTACCTTATAACTCTCTGTCCTTTTCCTCAGTTCAGCTGAATCCTATGAAATAGATACGCAGCTTGGAGAAGTTCTTCACACCCCCACAAATGCTAAAAATGGCCCTGATACAACATGTATTTATGTAACAAAATCATCTGCATTAATATCTTCCTTTCCTTTCTGCAAGAAGCACAGGAGGGACCCAGGCTGACACATTTTCACCCAGCCCCTTCCATTCTTCTCCTTGGATTTGGGGCAGCAGGGACAAGAGCCGTGTTTTCCCTTAAAAACCAGGCCACTGAATAAGCAAGAATATGATGTGACTATTAATAGGGTGTTGGGCTGCAAACCCAACTCTCTCCCTATGAATATTCAGTACCCTGCTATGGATCAGAATGGCTTGGTAACAAGAGTTCTGGTCACCGTTGTTATCTCAGTCCTCCAAAATAAAGAGGGCATTAAGAACAAAACATTTCCTCATTTTTTTCTGGAACGCCAAGAGACTGGCGGAGTGATGGGACCTAGCGTGATGGATCAAGCCTTCGACCTCTTGTTCACATCTGGCAGAAAAAAGAGAACAACGTCCTCACTTGGCAGCTGCTTGCTGTCCCCCTTGTCACGTTCAGGTGGACTTCTGCTCCCTAGATCACAGCCCGTCCCCAGGTCTGCAGCCCCAGAAGAGGGCTCAGGCACAGCGTGAACAAAGAGAGGGGCTTTATCTTGGCCTCCCAGGGCTGGCTCCCCAGGTTGAGATGGAGGTGTGCTGTCAGGGAGGGGAAGAAGAACAAAGTAGAGCTACTGCTGCTGCCATCGATAGCGTTGGGGGAAGTCTTGGTAGCCCTGCCATGCTTCGCATCACCAAAATCCCTGGGAAAATCAGCAGTCAACAAGCCTCCCCATTTTTCATATGGAGATTTACGTCCTGGCTCCTCTCTTCCCTTGTGGATGCTGACAGCTGAAGGTGCCACAGCCCTTCCTTATGCCATGGCTCACCGGTACGGCTACCAGCTGCGAACTGCGTTATTCCCAAGGAGCTCCCCCCAAGCATGACCTCCTAAGCCTGTTAAACCAACACTCGCCGCCCCAACCTGCTGCCTCTTGTGGAAATGAATCCTGACCGGCAGCGAGAATCAAACCAATATTCTCAGCAGCAGCAGCTGTAAACTCGATAAGCTCCCCATCCTCCTTTCTCTCCCCCCCAGTCCCGTCCCTCCCTTTGGTGTTGAAACGAAGGCAGGGACATGCTGAGAGAAGCAGTGCAGCGCTCCGTTTGCAGGATAATATGCAGACCACACGTATGTATTAAAGGCTGTATGGAGTTATAATGAGCCAGGAGCATTTAAATGCAAGCCGAGGGGAATTTGCTATTCTGTGTGGGCAGATTTCAATTGTAAGGTTGGCAGCTCTGGTATCCTGTTCTCTAATGCCATGGGATGAGAAAAAATAGGCTTTTCTTTCAGAGCAGTTGATTATTGAATCTGCACCAGCTGTTCACCCTAATCCAAGCTTTCTGTGCCCGCTCCTTGCAACAGAGGCATCCCTCATCCCTCTATCCATCCGTCCATCTCCCCGTTCTCATTTTCATGGTTCTTTTGTAATCATTCAGAAAGGTGGTTAGCAGACATTAGCCATCTAAAGCGACATAAGCATCAGTACCAGGCGAGGGTTATAACTAATTAACGAGGGAAGAAAGGCACCCCCAGCCATATATATTGAAACTCAAAGCATATTTCACATCCACTGCAAGACGGAAAAAAAAAGCCATCAGGAATCCAGAAGGCAGGGAACCATTTTTTTTTAAACAGTGACACCTGACTCCGTGCCCAGCAAACCATGTGGGATCAGAACTGGAGCAAGTCCTGAGCCAGCTCAGAGTGGTGGCCGTCCCTCCCAGGGACCTGCACCCAGGCATGCAGCAGCAGGAAAGGGAATTTATCTTTTTTTTTAAATTTTTTTTAATTCTTTTTTCCTTTTTTCCATAATAAAGGGGGAGGAAGGGGTGAAATAAGAAGTGAGTTCCTTCTGGGTGCTTCTCACTCAGCCTGCAATGTTATGTAAGGCTGGCACAGCTAATGCCTGCTCTGCTTCGCCATCAGCCCGGCTGTTCCATCCCTGCTACACAATTACTTCATCAGTCTCTCCTACTAGACATCACAGGCTACTGTGATTAGTCACATCTACTAGGATAGCAGTTAAAAAGGGGAAAAAAAATAAAATAAAAAAGACCAAGCTCAGGGACCCAGTTGCAGAAGGGACTGGGTGAACAGGGCTCCAGGTGGTCCCTTCCCCAGAGACATTCAAACCTCCTGGAGGAGGAGGACAAGGGGGTGACACACAGGAGACAAAAGAGGGGTGTGAAAGCAGCAGGAGAAATGCTGTTTCCTTGAAGAGCTTTGGCAGGGGAGGGTGAGCTTAAGTGGGAATGAGCCAACCGGGAATAAAAAGCAGAAGCAGAAAGGACGGTGGAGGGGAAAGGAGGGTGGAGGGAAAGGTAAAACAGTAAGTGACAAGCCGAAGAACAGAGGTTGATGGTGGGGAAAATAGGAAGGTTTGCTCAGAAAGGCAGCCAGCGCAGCAGATCCTCCCTGCCTGCCTGTCTCCTGCCCGTTTTGTCCACTGCTGCTGCTGTACATTTTGGCCCTCTATTCAATTCCCTCACAGCATTTCTCTGAAAGGTGCGTCTTTCCCTGCTCGCCGTGTTCTCCTGGGCTGGGAGGATCACCCCACCCGGTGTGAAAGGGCACCCTGTAGCCTCCAGCTGGGGAAAACTGTGTTGAGTTGCAGAGCCAGAATGTAATGCCAGAACCGTGCAAACGCCAAAGCTGGATTAGCACTGAAGGTGGTGTGTTCAGGTTTGGAAAACACAGATCTGGGATGCTCTGGGGAATGGTGGGGGAAGTGAACTGTGTGACCTGAGAAGGAAAAGGCAGAAGGGCAGGAACAATTGCGTTCCTGTTCTAGGCATACAGGGGGGAAAATAAGCCCTTGAAGCGACTGCTTGACTTTAGGAGCTGGAGATTTCAAACACTGTGTGTGACTTAGCTAACAATTTAAATCACTATATCTGGAAAATTTACAAATAAATCTCCATAAAGAATTGGCTTGGCAACTCATTAGCTGACAGATGTTAATATAAAAAGAGGGCTAAATGCAATTCTTGGATGAGCAGAGAGGGGAACAATAACTTGCAGTAATGTGATTTTTCCTTTGCAAGTGGTATTGGTGACACTTCTGTTGGACTACTGGTGGTGTGGTTTGGGCTGGACTGGCCACTAAAACGAACAACAGATGCTCTCTTTTAACTTCTCTCCCCAGAAGGAGAAAGAAAATAAAAGAGAGAGAAATAAGAGAGAGAGACTTAGAAGTTGAAAAGAAACTAAACTACTTAAATGAAGTAATAATAATAATAATAAAATAATAGAAACATAGAATGGTTAGAGTTGGAAGAGATCTTAAAGATCATCCAGTTCCAACCCCCCTGCCCTGGGCAGGGACACCTCCCACCAGACCAGCTTGCTCAAAGCACCATCCAGCCTGGCCTTGAACGCTCCCAGGGATGGGGCAGCCACAGTTTCTCTGGGCAACCTGCTCCAGTGCCTCACCACCCTCACATATACAATATACACAAAACCAGTATCGAGCTTATGAAGCAGGCACTGGAAAATATCCCAGACAGGACCGGACTTTTAGTGGTGATTGGGAATTGGATTCCAGATCTGGATTCAAGAACACACAATCATGATTAGAGGTGAATGAACAGAGTCCTCCTCACATGTCAGCCACTGAAGAAAGAGCCTGGACCCTTTGATGCTTCACATTCTGTACTGAGCATGATGCAGATTGGATGGAATACCCTGTTGGTCAGATTTGGGTCACCTCTCCTGTCCCCTCCTTCTCACAGGTGTGACCCCTCTCTTCTGCTTCTGACCCTCTGACGTGGTGCATATAACAAAGCGAGTGCTTGGTTGTTAAAGCAATAAGTAAAAGCAGGAGCCTCTCTGCAAACCATCCCTTGGTATTAATTATAAACATCATGTTTTATCTCTAGAAGCCAACACTATCTGAAAAATAGGCCGTTACTTTCAGAGAGTTCAGTTAGTTAGAAGTGACATAACCAAATTCAGTTGAATTACTGAAAAGTCAATTGGTTCTGTTTTACCTCAAACCGGGACAACTGGATAATGCTCCCATGTCCACATTTTCAGCAGAATATTGGGAAAAAAGGGTGAGGTTGCAGGAAAGACCATGACATTTGTCGAAAAGCTTTGAGAAAATTCAAGTTATAATTTGAGATAATGCTTTCTAGTAAAAGACTCTGAATGCTTAATCTGTTGTATTTATTGAAAAGAAGATTGAGAAGCAGCTTGATTACAGTGTGAGTAGCTTCGTGGTGAGAAAATACCAGGTATTAAAGAACTCTTTAATTTAGTGGAGAAAAGCCTAATAAGAAACAATAGTTGCAAACTGAAGCTGACCAGAGACATTTAAATGAGAAATGAGGCAGAATTTGTTTTTTAACAGTAGGAATGATTTCTGACTGAATAAATTTTAAGTGCCAAATCCTTCACTTCAGGATGTGTCAGATGAGAACTAAACTCCTTTCAGAAAATTTTGGTAAACATACATATTTTTTGTAATTTATTGCAGATGATATTGGGTGAAAGCCATCGATTTGTGATATATTTTGTTGGTCTTTTTCGCCTAGAACTCCGTGAACAGCCCATGCGTCCACAAGACCTCAAAACTTTCTACTCTACCCACTTAATCGGATCAGAAACCTCCTTTATCAGTTTATAGGTAGAAAGCTGGTGGTTCTGTACACATTTTCATGTCACTTTGCCCAAATCCTGGAGATCTTTCAATTCACATGCCAAATAACTGTAATTAAAAGACTTACAGCCTCAGTTTCAATCAAGACTGATTTCCAAGGTGGTTTGGTGTTTTTTTTTTGGGGGGGAGGTTGGGGCTGACAGCAACAAGAAGGCAGATATGAAGGTTATATGAATTGAGTGAAAACTGGACACAAGTGTTGATTTGACAAAGTGGGAAGTTGCTTAAGTCTGGCACTCAGCAGGTACCTAAAAATGGTTAAAATTGGTGTAGACGGAGTAGATGACGTCTGGTCTGGAATCTTCTGGATTAAACAAATATTAAATGGAATCTGCAGTCATGACTGGATTCAGTAATTCAGTCCCTTGGAGTCATGTGCTGGTGTGCCCCAGCAGGAGCTCTAACCCAAACGCTGCAAACACCTTTGTTTGGACCACTGTGTCCTCCTCATTGCTGTGGGCACTACCTGAGTAGTCCACAAGGGAGCTGGTCGGCTTGAATCTTGGTGTCAGCAACAAATAAGGGCAACTATGTCCCAGATTTAGAGCCAGCAAGTTTAATAGTCGCAGTACTTTATAGCACTGCTGAAAATGAACCGCAGCTGCCAGGCTGTTTGTCTCAGCGACTTTTACCATCCCAAGGTTCCCGTCAAAAAAAGAAAAAAAAGAAAAGAAGGGAAAGAGCATCCCAGTCAAGCAAAAGCTCAGTACAAAGTCCTATAAACACTGTGGCCCAGCACCACTCGTGGCAAATTTACCCCCATGATGAATCAGTGCTAAAGTCATCACATCTCCGAAGCCTGCCTCTCTGTGTGCAGCCTGCTCCTTTCTCACGCTTTCCAGTGCACAGCCGGCCCGTTTTGCACACAGCTGCCATGGTGTGATCTCCTTTGTGTTGATGCCTCAAGCTGGAGGCACCGTGGAGGCACCTCATTTCTCGGGGTGCTGCTGTGGGGCGAGGGGGTGTCCTTGTAGTCACAAGCCCACCTATTCCCACCCAGCACCCCATCACACGTGGCTGGGCCATGGGTCCTGGGGTCTGGCAGCTCTGCTGCTGCATCCTGTCCATCATCCCAGGAAGGTGGTGATGCAGGCTGGCAGGGGACAGACAGCCTGACAGAGTGTGGCACCCAGCCCTGGTGCACGTGGGCATCACAGGTTGGGATCCGAGCCCAGGGTCATGGTGCAGACCCCGGGTGGTAACGTGGGTGTCAATCAGGAGCAGCGGTTTTGAAGTGGGTGATGTGGCACTGGTGTGGCAGTGGTGGTACGGGGGCTGAGCTGCGGTTTGACAGAGGGAGAGAGGGGGGAGAGAAAGGGAGGGAGAGCTAAGGTAACCACAGAAACGTGGTATCCTTGGATATTAGCAATCATGACCTACTTCTGGGTATTCACTCACTTTTTTAGTGCTGTTGACAAAGGAGGAGTAAGATGGAGGGCTTAAAGCTCTGGGGGTTAAAAAAAAAAGGTATCTTTCCATCATTTTCTAGGATGGAGATTGTTCATTATAATATTCAGCTAATGTAAAACTTTAACAGTTTTATTCCCTTGCACACCATACAGTTTTTATTCCTGCTTTGTATACTATAGAAAGTATTTTAATAATACATCACTGAAATATAATTGACAGAGCTGGGTTGTTATGTGTGCGGTGTGGATTGGAGTGACTGACTGGGGTGTCGTTGTGCATGTATAATCTCGCTGCTGTCAGTGGTGTTAATCTTGGTCTGCATTTGATTTAGATCAGAGAGATAACCCTTTAGATCAGAGAGATAACTCATGGTACCTGAGCCTGCAGGGCTCCTGGTGACCCCGCTGCAGCTCTGGAGACATCTCCACTAATATCAGTAATTACTATTGTAAATGCAGGAAAAAGCAGGCCCTGGGCTTCAGTGAGATGTGGAGAATTTATACCAGTGTGTAACTGGGAGCAACTGAGCCCATCTATTTTATGCCAGATTAAATACCTCTTTCAGACCAAAAAACAAATGACAAGGAAAATGGCTGTGGAATTCACAGTCATCCCTAAACTATCAAAGGGGAGGGCTTTATTGATAAACAAAAACAGATGGGAAGACAAGAATGTTGTCTGCTTTTGAGCAGTAAATGTGCATTTTGCAGGGTGGAAAATAGACCGTTTAGGGCTTCAACTGAACTCTATTAAAGCTTTCACTGGGGTGGACTATGGACCGTTGTAGCGCAAAAATCTATACTCGGTGTGTTAATAAAGAGAGAAAACTGGGTTTAAATGTGTAACTTTAGCTTCTAGTCTTCTTTCACTTTTGACAATTCTGTACAAAAAAAAAAAAAAAAAAAAAGATAATGAATCAGGGCTTGTCAAGGTGTTTTTAATATTTTTCTCAGCTGCAGTTCCCTCCTGCATACACAGTCTCAAACATTTAGACTACGTTGGCAAAATGAAGCCAAAAGAAAAGAATCTGGAAGTCAATGGTGGTGAAAGTGTAGCTTTTCAGCACAACTTTTTGTGAGCTGCTGCTAAGTGAGGACCAGGGTAGATAACAATACTGACTGAATTCTATTCTGATATTGCATACGCGCACAGCTGCCTTCTCTACAAATGGAAACCCACAGGTATTTTCTGGCTGTATTTTTTTCAGAAGTTGAATCTCAACAGACATTTAGTACTGACTAAAAACATGGCTTGAAGAAACCTGGCATGGTCCTTCACCTACACCAGGCATGGCTCAAGCCGTTCCGTTAATTCTCAGAGCAGAAAACCAAGTGCTCAGGTTTGACTATTCCCACTTTATGGGTGGGAAAATTGTGCTAGATAGAGGTTCGTTAACCTACCTAATGCCATGTAATGATTTATTTTGCAGGACTGAGTGAAGATTCACAAATCTCCAGTCTGACAGAGTGCAAGACTGAACCCTTGCCTTTACAGGCATTGACCCCCAAATTTTCACTATTTCTTTCATCTGTTCAAGAAGGATTCATAGTCAGCTGGTTTCTGCTGATGATTTAAGCATTGTCTCACGTTGGCTTGCTTTGATCAGGCTTAGACTGTCTGGATTGAAATCTTGGCTCCACTGAGGTCAGGGAGAGTCTTACCATTGACACCAATTACGATTAATGAAACTAAATCTTTGCCAGTTGCTCTTATCAGGAGTCCCGTCTACTCTACACGGTAGAGCCTGGCATACATAGAGCTACCCTGGCAGTAAACAACATAGGAACCTCTGGTGGAAACAACTGTAAATTTGGGGCATGCACTGCACCCTGCCTCCTCCTGCTCCCCCTCGTCCCCTGTCATCAGCACAGACATCCTGGGGACAGCATTAAGCAGGCACAAAGAAGCAAATGTGGAGGGGGAGGAACGTGTCAGTGGGCTGTGGATAATGCTGAGTTCAATGTGCAGTTTTGCAGAGCTGTCTAATGCCTATGTCCTCAGGGATGTAGACTTTCTTATTTTGAAAAGGGCTTGTGCAGCAGGTTCATGAAAGATTTTTCAGAAAAAGCCTGTCTCAACAAGCTATTAGTAACACAGCCTTACGACGGACCCGCAGATATTTCTAAAGCTGTTGGCTTAATTTATTGCGGTTGGATTGGGTGATCTAAGGCATTATTTTTTGAGGAGGCAATTTCTTTTTTTTTCGGTTACACTCCAAATGTGGTGTTTTTCAATGAAAAATATGTGACACAAATTGACTTTCTAGTCAGATTTTTACTACTCCCCCTGCACCATACAATACTCTTTCTGCTAGGGGGTCTTATACATCGAAGAGTATTTCCCACAAACCTGTACATTTCCTTCTTTTAAATAGTTGCTGAGTCTTTCTTTACTCTAAAGCTGAACTTAAACGAAATGTAATTTACATAACAAGTCACTCAGAGCCTATTGTGTGTCAAATAAGAAAAACCTGCCATATTTTATCCTTCCCCGCTGACAAGTAGAAAGAAATATGTTGAAAGGGACATACCCAGTTATTAAGGGGTTTTGACAGCGTTTTTTCTTTTTTTTCTTTTTTTTTTTTTTTTAAGATATAATTTAGCAAAGTGCCCTTGCCATAAACTAGGTTTTTTAAATACAAAAAGATCCTGAAATATTAGAGTGTACTATCTGGACTTCATTCTCCTCAACAGGCAGATTTACAAAGCAAATAGTTTGTTGGAAGAAGCTACAAGAAAGAGGCAGAACTAATAAGAGTTCTATGATGGAGTGAAGACCCATTGCACTGGTTCTTGCATTCAGTACATGAGCAACCCCATTGATTTTAAATGCAATTGTTGTCCTACTAGATCCTTTAATTCTTGTTCATCTGCTTGAAGTCTGAAGATGTGCTTTGCTGCATGGGATTCACGATGAAAAGTACCGTGAAAGACTGAGTTATAGGTCATTAGTAGAGTGTGAGCTTATGATTGCTAGCAAATATCTGAAGTTGTAAGGAGTATTTGGGAAGCAGCAAAGCCTTCTAACCTATGAAATGCACAACTGAGGTCATGACCACCCAAGGATATTAAATATCCAAAGCCGTTTACTAAGTCTAGCAGTTGGTTTTGGTGTACAGGTCACATTTCAGAGTGGTAATAATCTGCCTATGGCAGTTTTACCAACTCCAGCATTATATTCTGTCCCAAGCCATGGCATGGTATGCTTTTCACTGATAAAACAGCTCCTGCTCTTCAGCAGAGACATGACAGTCTCACAGTGGACAGTGACACCAATGCACAGCAATCAAGGCGACAAGAGTATATTTATGGTGAAGAGAAACAGGTAAACACATGGGTTTTTTTAAAGAAAGTGGGGTCTGTGGGGCTTGAACCCACCTGTAAGCCCTCATGGGCCAGAAGGTTTGAAATCCTTCAGCATCAAGGACTGACAAGTCTGTCCATGGTTTCCATCACCAGTAGACATTTCATCCTGGTATCTCCATGAGAAAATTATCCCTGTATTAGCAGCTTTTTGCTAATGACAGGAATAGCGGGAACACTGGGTATCCTACTGGGGAAAAATCTAAGAATAACATTAACAGTGTAATCCTTCTGAATTCAAGCGTTGGTCAGAGCCTTTCAGAAGCAGTAGAAGGGACATGGTACATCCTGCAGCTAACATGGCAACTTCAAAGGGCACGGACAGCGTACGCACAGTGCCACTAAGTGATATAAATACTTCTTTTAGCACTCCATGCCAGGCTCCCTGTTGATACAAGCTGTTCACGAGAGATTCAGGCTAAACCTACCCATAGACAGAAGAAATCCAAAAGGTTAGGGTTTTTTAGATGGAAAGCAGATGAGGTCTGCGAGCTCCCAGTTACTAATTATCCAGCACTTCCTTTAAAATATCGTTTTCTGTTACGAGCTAATTTCTGTTGTGAGCTAATCTCTGCACTTTAACCTGTGTGTTTACCCACTAGGGACAGCTAAATTTGGGAATCCTCACAGAAATCACACGAAACTTAGTAGGGTCCTTTTGTGTCGTATCCTCAACTGGGATATCCCCCTCAACTGGGGACAGCAGACGTGTTAGCACCGAGCCCAGCACCACCTCTCACTGTACTGGGAAGTGCCCACCACAAATGGAAGCACACTGTGCCAGCACAATACCCCTCAGCAGGGATCCCCATCAGTCAAAAGGCCTTAGAGCCAACCACAGTCCTCAGGCAGGGAGTAAAAAATAATAAAAAATAAAAAAAAATAAAAAAGAGATTATAGAGACACTTGCAACAGAACCAAAGCTGTAGTAGAGATCCTGCAATCAGAGGATCTGGCTACAGTTGACTCCACACTGCTCTGGGGAGGCACTTTATTCCCTGTCAGCTCAGAGCAGCTCAGCAGAGTAGAGGGTATTTCTGCCAGTTATTGCAGTGCTCACTCACAACACTGCAGCAACGCCTTGTGCAGGCGAGGATGAGTAAGAACGAGGATGAGTGCCTGGCACGCTGGCAGTGCCAGGCAGCTACAGAGATTTGGAATGTCCATCATTGCATCCCTGTAACGGGATGTAGGTTGCATTTTCCAGAGATGGAAATTGTCCCAAGGGGCTGACTGGGTAGAGTGAGCCAGAAAGTGGCCACTGACCTTTGGGTATTGCCTCCTCTTCCTAAAAATCTCTAGTTTTCAAATACAATGTTTGTGAAGAAAATAACTTCTCTTTTCCTTCAGTGTGTTCTTAGTAGGGTGACAGGTACATTACATCTGGTATTGGGTTACCTGATTATTTCTGAAATGGAAGGACAAAGGGTTAGCATTCACAAAGCCCAGTATTGTTCTGTGGATCTCAGCGCAGGGTGCATTTTGAATGGGAAAGGGGCATTACTATAGCAACACATAATGTAAGCATACAACCAGAGCTTCCAGAAGCTCCTAGAAGTTTCCTCTTCTTTTGGACAACTCTTCTCTTTCCTAAAACAGATCCTGTGGACAGTTGGCTGTAGGAAATTTACTTCTGTTCTACCTGCTTTGGTTACTGGGGAAGGAGAACAGCGACTGGAGGCATTCGCATAATATTACATTTTTAAAATCTGGGGTTTTTTTGCACAGCTTAGGAGGCTATATGCTTTTCTGGAAAAGCTGCTCATTGATTAGAGCACTAACTCGGGTGCTCAAAATGCTGCTGGCTAGCTACAGAGTTGCTATACGCTAATAAAAGACAACCTTCTCTTTTAAGGTTTTTGTTAAAATAAGGGCATAAAAGATTGTAAACAATGTGGTACAGTGGACAACATACATTCAAGATAGATATTTTTGTATTGATAAAGCATGGGTCTTAGATGACATTATTTGGTATGTTTAATCAAACACTGGGAGATGATTACAAGTGCTCTGTATACCCTTACTGAGGATGTAGCAAGTTGTCCACTTGATTTGGAGGGTATCTTGATAGAAAAGGACCTTCCAGTTCAGAACCAGAAGCTTTCTGTATGGCAGCCACATCTCACAGCCTCTATTCTTTTTCTGCATTTATGTCTTGCTGCATTCTCAGTTCCCACCATGCCAGGGTTTTCAAAAGTAGCTACACAACTTGGATGCTTTGATTTCTAGAGAGCTCTGAGATGGCCCCTCAATGCTCAGATGCTCCTGTCACAGGTTGCAGGTACAGGAGAAGACGTAGACCCAGAAACAGGCTCAGAGTTTCATCTCTTTAACCCCTAGAGCTGCAGGTGTGTGAGTTCAAGCCACACATTTCTGTGTGTTTCCCCTTGTATACATCCATCTGTGAGAAGCTCTACTGGGCCTGGGAATATATACATACATATATATATATATATGGAATATATAAAAATTCACTTTCTGCTTTTTTTGCAATCCTGTAACATGTTGGAGACAGGCAGACTGATAGCAGTCAGACCTCTTTAACCTTCGTTGATGTGTTCAGTTCATCCGCGGATATTGAAGGGCTTTAAGTAGTAACTGACATGCCTACATGAACGTATGCCCACCAGCATGATGAACTGCGTGATCTGACTTTTGAACAGTACAGTACAGACAGAAACAGCAGATAAATAATGAGGCCCCTTCAGTTTTAGAAATAAGGATTTCCCCCCTTCAGCAGAGCCCATGTTAGCCAGCACCCTTTTTCTGGGAAAATCCCCATTCAAAGGTCAGTTCCCCCGGGGGGAAGCCATAGGAAAATGCATTGAATGTCTATGGAATAGGCATCTCCAATAGTAGAGATTTCTTCTACTCCTACTTAGTGTTTAGCCTAGGCTAAAAACATGGGAAGGAATTGCCCTTTAAAATGTTTTTAATCCTGTCTAATGCAGTTGCAGATATTTTTGTCATTCGTATCAGAATATAATTCATCTTCTCTGTCCTTTCAGGATGAAAACTCTACCTCTGGCACTACAGTTAATGCCACTATCCACCATCCAGAAAATGCGGGGCATCGCACTGCGTCACATTCTTCTCACGCTGTACTCTTTTTCCTTCCACTCAGAGAAACTAAAGCACTGACAGACAGAAGGTGGATAGTCTCAGGTAAAGGTCCCCTTCTGGTGCTGTGTTTTACTATGGTCTGTTATTTTTGTGTTGAATTCCTGTTCTGTATGAAAAACCTTTTCTGGAAAGGAAATAAATGAACAAAGGCCAAGAAGGGCTCCCTTTGGCTACTGCTATTTCTGCTAAGGCAGTGCTAGCACCCTGTGGCCCTGCTCACAGCAGCATCCTTGGACTGTGCTTCCTACAAGCCTGGGTCTGATGTACCTGTAACCAGGCCTAACTAGTTCCGTGATGGCTGATGTGCTATAGTGACACCTAAAGAGATCAATAATCTCCGGATAATGAATTAAGAGGAATATAGACAATGTGTATACCGATACATTTAATACAGAGATATAAAAGTGCAAATATAAAGCTTCCCCCTTTTCATTCTTTTTTTGCCTCTTTTATATCAAGCTGCGTTGAGACTGGTCTTCTTTTAAATATTTTTAGAAATAATGAAATAACTGATGCATTGTAATCCCAGTAGAGGCCTCACCATTGTACCCTCAGGCATTGCTCTGCTATTTCAGGCTCTTTCAGAGTGCAGTTTAATAGAGTTAGAAGATCAGAAAGCTTTGTCTTTGTCCTAACTTGATGTCTGAGTCCTCTAGGATCTGCTCAAATGCCCTGGGATTTTTACTTAGTTCTTTTAAGCGTTATTCCAGTGCTGTAAGAGAAGACGCTTGAGCTGGGACCATGCTTCATCTCCAGAGGCAAAGAAGCTTTAGGGTAATCATTTCATTGCTTAGGGATTTGGGAGAAGTTTGAGGCATCATTGCGCCTGAGGATTTTAAGCTATATCAGGGACCAGAAGAGCCACTGGCATACACCAGAGTAGGATCCACAGCCCAAATCAGCCCACAGCCTCAAGAGCAGAATATGCTACAGAGTATTTTCTGCTCTTAGTGCTTTTCCTTTCATTCCTGCCATCTTTGCCGGGCCTCATAAAGCATCAGTCTTGGAGGCAGAGCAGGGAATGTCCTTGTCTCTTAGTTACTCAGCTGCAGTCCACATGTGCCCTTAGAAATGTACACCAGGACCAGACCTTGGGGAGAATCTGCCTCTGTTCGCCTGGATTTCCAGTGGTTTTCAAACTGACTGATGCAGACTCATTAAAATAAAAATCTAGAGGGATCTCATGTAACAAGAAAAGTTATTTATGGTCATAACCGAGCAATTATTACTCAGTGCGAATGGCTGTGCATCTGCTTCCATCTTTAGGCAATCAAACCAACATTAGAAATAAAAAAACCCCATGTAATAGGTAATTAATATAATCAAAAATTCTCAAGCATATACATTCAGATTTTAAATGAATTTCCATAAATTCTGCTCATGCTCTTCTTCCCATCGTAAATGAATATTCAAGAAAAAGGTTCATGGTCAAAAGCGTTTACAAAAATAGCTCGTTTTAATTAAGCAATACGGAATGTTCACAGAAGTGCATTTCCTATTCATAACTGTCCAAATCACACCAGAAACCTTTCTTTAATAATTTTGCCTGGTCTAACAGGACATGGAGGCTTTCCACCTGACCTCTGTGTCCCACCAAAGCACTCAAACTTTCTACATGCAGGAACAAGGCTCCTTTCTAACCATTTTCTCTTTGAAATTCTGCTTGATGCTACTTCACATCCACAACAGCCTAAGTGTTTTTAAAATATTGTCCTCTGCCTTATTTGTCTGACATTTTGCATCACAGCCCCTTTGTTGAGCAGATGATTTAAGCAGCTGAAGAAATTGCCCAAAGCAGTGGCCAAAGGGAAAATATGAGCGAGGATTTGATTTCTGTGAGCAAGAATATATACTGTAAGCAATCGAAAAACTCAAATTAATAGTTAACTATGGCAGAGAGCCAGGAGCGTGCAGAAGCTTTTTGTGCAAGAAAACTGCCTTTTTTTATTAAATCTTATTGTGATTGTGGATTTTGTGGATGTTCTTTGTAACCAAACAGGGATCTGCAAAACCCAGTTTCCATGGACAACATATGCAACCAAAAGGCTTGACAGTTCTTGTCCTGTCAAAAAACACAGGTAGGTGTTTAAAAGCTGATATTTAGCTGATACTTCTCAAAAAAAAAAAGGTGGTGGGGTGGGGGGGTTGGGAAGAGGACAGAGGCAGAAGAGTTGCTGGGGTTGGGGTGGGAGGCCATGGCTGTGGGGTGTGCCCTGTGGGCTGAGGTATTGTCAGAAGAGCTGGGCTGAAAAAGGCAAATGCAGGAAGGAGAAAAAGCATTTCTGGTCCACCTCAAAAAACCTGGCCAGCTCGGTCATGCTTCTGCCAGCCATGGAGGACAGAAGGAGGACCCGTGTGGGAAGGCCACAGAGCAGCCAGCCAAGTCACAGAATCATAGAATCATAGAATGGTTAGAGTTGGAAAGGACCTTGAAGATCATCGTGTTCCAACCCCCCTGCCACGGGCAGGGACACCTCCCACCAGACCAGGTTGCTCAAAGCCCCATCCAGCCTGGCCTTGAACCCCTCCAGGGATGGGGCAGCCACAGCTTCTCTGGGCAACCTGTTCCAGTGCCTCACCACCCTCACAGGAAAGAATTTCTTCCTAATATCCAATCCAAATCTCCCCTCTTCCAGTTTAAAACCATTACCCCTTGAGTCTTTGCCTTGCTGCCCTCCATGTCTGCTTCAGGCGGAGGAGACAGCCCTCCTTGAGGTGCCTTTAATACAGGTTTTAATAATTCATTTCACATGAGTTTCCTGCTAACGTGAGGGGAAAGAGGAGCTGGGGCCGGCTGTGTGAGGGAGACTCATCGGTATGGAAATCACACGCTCCCCATCATCTATTTAAGAAACTTGGCGGTGCAGGGGTGGGAGCGCAATGACTCAGCCCAGGCAGCAGCAGCAGCAGAGGGGATCTGCCGTGGCTTCCATCCCTCACTGCTGCCCCAGCTCAGCCACCCTGCCAGGCTGCCTTCCTTCTTGCCTCCCCCAGCCACCAGAGGCAACAAGGCACCTCTGGCGACCCACTGCTGGGTGGCCCCACATCTCCCCCTCTGCTCCCTGAGGCTGTGGAGGTGCCTGTCCTCTCAGGTTGCAATGCCCTGGGGAGGGTATGGAGGAAGCAAGGTACAAGGAAGGCTTCCTTCCCCAGCAGAAGTGGTGATTTCCAGTTTGCAGCTGGACCATTTCAGTATTACATATGGCCCAAGCCTGCCCCTGGACCCCTGGAGCAGGTGGAGGACACAGGCACAATGGTGGCCCATGCTGGTGCCAGGGCTGGGACCATGTTTCTCTCTGGCAGGGCTGGTTGCATGAGGTGCTCTACCAGCAGAACTTGTTCCAGATCAATGGATAGACACTTAAAATTGGTTTAGATAGTTTTTCTCCCTCATCTCATCTCTTACCACGTCGGAGTAGAAGGCAAGGAATGTCCATGTCTGAAGAGTTTAGTTATGATAGGGGCCTACTTGGAGGAGTTGGAGACAGTTTAAGTTAAAAGGGATTTTAATGTTGGTAGGCAAGTTATCCTTATCTAGGTGTTGAAACATGGTAAGATTAACATTGCGTCTCATGTATATAAAAAACTCTTGATTTGTGGTATGAATTACTTTATTTTTTGACTGAGGAGAAATAGCAAGTGAGCAAGAACAATTTTCAGAAGAAGAGAGTTTGTGTTTTGCCAAGCGTCATGTGAATCAAGTCTCAAAAATGGCATTGGCTGCAGCAGGCCGTCAGTTCAGAGGCACAGACCAACGAAACACAGAAAACAAACTAAACCAAACTCAAAATTTTCCCAACTGGCAAGAAGAGGAAATGAAGGAAGTTACGTTTGAAAAATTCTTCAGAAAGGCTGCTCAGGAGGGAGCCACTCAAGGACTTCTAGCTGTAGGGTCAGTGGAAAAGCCCTAAGGGTTTATCTACAGTAACAGCCTCAAGAGTAACCTGTCATTGATTCCCAGAAGGATAACACTGAATGCAATAATTAACCCATCTATAACCAATATTTCTCTCCTAATAGAGGAAAGGGGTGGAGAACAGCCTGTCAGGGCATTTGCTTTCTTCTTTTTTGACAACATACCCTTGCAATGGGTACTCCTAGAGAGAGACAGTACAAGACAGCACTAACTGCAGAGCAGTAGGAAGGAAGGGAAAAAATCCTTTTGTGGAAATTTATAGCCATTTGGCATTTTTGAATGGAGCTAGGAGGACAATTTTCCTTGCTTTTCACCTGCTAATAAATCCCTAGAAATAGATTTGCATCCTGGTGGGAATGCACAGTCTATTTTTCTGCCTCTCAGGATAACCTGGCTATACGGAGGACTATCACTATCCTGTATTTTGTTTTGAGGCAAAGGGTCTCAACATGTTGCTCAGAAAGCAAGTTTAGACTGGGTAAACTGGAGATCATATGTTTGGCCTTGGCCAAATTCAAACATTGAGAATTCAGTTGCAAACCTCCAGACAGAAAAACTCCCTAAGTTGCTGCCATCGATTGTTCCTGCCCAGCTCCATGGAGGTTCTTTGCTTTCTTAGGATGGGCTCAGCTCTTTCTGAAAAATCAGACATTGTTGACGTGCTACTAATTTTGTTAGTGCTTCTCCAAACCCTGGCTCAGGTTCTCCCTGCCTGAACTACTGCAGGAGCCAGCGTTTGCTGAGAGTCAGATGAGGATGAAGCCTCATTTTTTGACTTTGATACAGTGCCGTAGGAAGCGCTGACAGTTAAATAAAACTTACTGATTCAGCTCACTCAAGTATCTCCGCAGAGGAGTTGCCACACTCTTGACAACACATCAGTGTGGTGTTATGCTCCTTGAGGGGCTGAATGCATGCTAGATGGAAAATGCTCTTCATTTTTCTGCCTGCATCTATGCAACTTTCATGGGGATTTTTCTTAAGCTCACTGCTGGTCTTGGTTGCGCTCTGTGTCAGGAAAAGGAGAAAAGGTTTGTCCTTGTTGTTGCTGAATACAGATGTCTTTCTCTTGGCCTGACTCCTGGTTATCAGGGCACTGTAGCAGAGGAGAGGAAGGAGGAGGGAAAGGGAGTGAAACTTCAATATTACCAGCTTTCCTTGCTTGTTCCCAGTATGCAGAACAGACTGGAGCCAATGTGACAGGTCATTGCACCAGTCCAGCTGTCACCAGGGGTTGCTATGAGAGCCATAGGTGTTGGCACACTGTCATGCCACAGTGATGGCTCTCCTGTCACCAGTGGTAGCTTTAAGCCATCTTTAGTCAATTGAGAAGCGGGGTCTTATTCAATATATGGTTTAGTTGGGGGTGTCCCTGCGACTGTGGGGAGGTCGGACTAGATGACCTTTGAAGGTCCCTTCTGGCCTGGATGATTCTATGATTCTGTTCAACAAGTGTGTTGTTTCCTTTGGGAGATCTACTGGACAGACCTGCTTGCACGATTCCCTCCTCTGCAAATCTCTGTTACAACAATTCTCCCCTTCAAGCATGGTAAATATTCTTTCCACTGTGGCATATGAAAGGCTGCAGCTACTTGAAAGTGGGGCAACAGCTTGATGCCTTACAGTGAAACCTGTTTAAGGGTCGATGCTCTTGCACTCAAGCAACAACAGTACGGAGGCTTCAGATACTCTTTCCAACATTGAGATGGTCTGCATTATTCTAACCACTGAATGTTATCAATGCTTCTCGGCATAGCACCGAGCAAGAGAGGAAGCCTTTTTATATAAGAAAAGACTTCTAACATGTTTAACTGATTATTTTTGTTGCTTAGCCAAATGTGGAGTTTTACTGAGGTGCAAGGGATTACCCTTAATCCCTAAGCATCTGAAGAAGGTGTGAGCAGATGGGATATAGTCTGCAACTGCTCTACTTTCTTTTGCCCTTGATTTTAAATGCAAGGTCGTGATTAGAAAAAGAAGGGCTGAAACTCAAACTTTGATTATTAAAAGGCCTCAAGAGTCATCACTGATAGTCAATTAAATGTGGTTTCCTATGAAGAATATGGGGCCAAAACCCTAACCTCAGTATACAAAGAGAGGCATCTGAACAGCTTGCACCAAACAAGAATGCAGTTTGGGATCTAAGTTTTTTGGGAAGTATCAGGAGAGGTCTAAGAATGATAAATGTGCCTGATGAAGAGGTTCCCAGTGATAAACTGGATGTGTTTTTAACATCACACAAATGGAGACTACTCACCTGAATGCAACCTGGATGGAATTCCATCAGCTGTGTTAGTTGGGAGACAAGATTAAATAGCTCTAGTAATCTCATTGGCCTTTACCAGTTTGGTGATTCCTGGTAAGCGCAGTTCCTGTGATGAGCTTTGTTTAAGTTATGACATTCAAATGAGTGCCTCACTGCATGCTAGAGTTGGTTCTCTGCCTGAGAAGCAGCCAGCAGCTACTACCAGACAGTAACCTGCCTTTAAATATTTTATTTTGACTGTTTTGTTCTCTAAGTAAAATAATTAAAAGATGATGGACTGGGGTAGGAATAAGGAAATAGGCACTATTCACCGAAGCAGCTGTGGTTTGGTTGCCATTAAGATGTGGTTGCCCATTAACTGTATTCAATTTTTGTCTAATGGCAAGAGTTGGGATCTAGCATTTCAACCAGATTTAAAAAAACATGCAAGCAATCCTTAGGCTAGGGAGAAAAATCTTTCTATATATAGATTTGGCATTTACAGCACAGGTACCTTGTTGCTAGACAGTTGTCAGTGGTTCTTGGTTAGATTTAATTTCTTTTATACCTAAAATAAAAGGTGCAGAAACCTCTTGCAGTGAAGTAATGACTCTGCACATTCTGAACTTCCCTGTTTGGCAAAGATATGAAGGGAACTTAAGCATATGAGGAAAAACAGTCCTCCCAAGCAGAAGCACAGAAATACATCTGTAAAGTGGTAGGGGCAGGGAATCATTAGGGCCCACTGAAAACAGAATCTTGTGACTTGTGAGATTAAATCTTCTCTGATAGCAAGCCAATTTGAAATTGTTAAAATTTAGGTTTCTGAAAATGACTAAAAAAAATTTGTTCTATCTCAAGCTATCTGCACAGCTTGAGAAAGAAGTTGAAAATTAATTTGGTTGCCAAAGGATAGTTTATAAGAACTCTGCTTTCAGAAAGGGCTAAAGCATCTTTGATCAGAAAATCACTTTTGAATTCTTGAGCTTCCTGCTATATTTGGACATCTAAGAGGAAGATTTTTTTCAGATGTTCTAGACAAAGACATCCATGAAACTGCTGGGAATTCAATGTTGGAGAATTTTGTCTTTTTTAAGACAAAGACTTAGCTTCCATAATCAAGGAAGGAAAAAATGGAGAAAGGAAGGCTAAAATTAAAGGCCTATAACTTAGAAAAAAACATAAGAATATTAATTTTGTCAAAAGCAATGATTTTAAGGTAAACTGTGACCTGTAGAGAGCCTAGTTCACCATTAATTTCTTTCTTCCCCCGCCAAGTTCAGGATCAAATGAAAAGTTAGGAATTGAGAATTTACCATTATGATTAAAAAATAATTGTGGTGATTTTGATGCCCTTTGTGCTGTTACAAACTTTTCCTGAAGGCTACCCAGAACAGTTGGGAACAATATAGCTTAAGTGTCATCACTGAAGCTGAGCACAAGAGCGTCATTACTCCAGCCCCTTCATCAAACTCTAGTGAATTCTGCTTTTGCTACTATAGGACACATTTGGCAGCTGGTTTTCCTCAGTAAAAGAAGGTTGAGACAGGAAGGTGCTTATCTTTTGATTCACCTTGTCTAGCTTTTTAATCCACCTGGAACTGCAGCCAGTGTAATGTGGCTGATGTTGAATTTAAATATTGTGAATTCCCAACATAATTCATCATGGATATAAAAAGGAGAGATACCAGCAACATTTCCACTGGGAAAAAGGGTTACATTGTTAAGCCCCTCATTTTATACACCAGAGAATTCACACAGGAGAAACCAATTACAAATTTCCTGCAATTAGAGCCAGCTTTGCTCAGAGTTTGTACCTGTTAGGCATGAGAAACACCAGCCATGAGGCACAAATCCATAGGAGATCATGCTTTTGTGTTATGGAACTACTGTTAGTTTTGAGCAGTAAAGCAAAGATCACAGTTGTGTTCTCCTCTAACAAAGGAGTTGTTGCAGATAATGTTTGCAAAGTTGTGTTTCAGGAGAGAGTGGATGCTAGTATAAATAGAGCAGGATGTGGGCAAGAGCAGTAGAGGAGACAAGAGCCTAGGCTGCAGGAAAGTCTATGCTGCAGGACCTTGCTAAAAAGAGGTGGGCGAGCATGGAGAAGGACAGGCAAGAAAATGAGGTGATCACCTTAATGAAATAAGAAATAGATGCCTGAGAAAAGAAACAAAGTATTCCTCAAAGTGGCAGAATTAGTGAAATCCTTTATATCCATGTTCTGCAGTTGAATTCCCTGGTACCAAATTTCCCAGTGCAACTTCTCGCTATTTTTTTTTGTTTCCCCAGCTGCTGGGAATCCACAGTGTGTCTTTCCTGGGTGGGTTCTCTGTGTCTGAACCAGAGCTCAGCTGCAGCTTCAGCACTCCTCAGTAGAAGAACCAGCAAGGTCTAAGAGTGAATTGACAGGAACCCGTAGTTCCTTAGTGCTGGTTTGCTTTGAGCAGGTAGTTTCTATTAGTCACTGAATAGCCTGGACATTTTTCTGTAGACCATACCTTGTGTTCCAAAGCCTTTCTTTACAGTGGTGCTTGTGAGAATACGTTTTCTTACTTCATCACTCATTTTGCCCGCTAATACCAGGCTGTCCACACCCAGAGATGTTCACACAAGGAAGAAATAGCAAAATTTTAAAAACATGGTCACACGAGTCACACTGAGTTTCAGTCTTACACTGTTAGAGTAATCAGACTTTCAGGGAGACAGAAGTGGGTTGGTATAACAGAGAGTGGATGAGCTTTTATTCATTAATTAGCTGGGGTTTAGACTTGTGCACATGCTGTAAAGTATGTAAGTATAACTTCTGGTTTTAGATTTCCAGTGCCGTGGTCAGGTGTTACTCAGAACTGAGAGGAGGAAGTAAAAAATATCTTGAGTGAACTTTCTTGCTGTTTAAAACACATTAGTCTCAGCTGCCAGAGTTGCAGCAAGCAAGGAAGCCAGTTATTTCAGAGAAAGTCCAGTCTTGCTCAGAAAGAGGTGTGGCGTGGAGTCAAAAGCTTGCCAACGCCTTGGGGTTTTAGGTTTGGTTGGCTGGTTGTTTTTTTCCCTGGGTAAACTCTTCCCCACATCACAAAGCCCATTGAGCCAGGTCAGGGTGAGGCAGGTGCAGGTACGCGGTAGCAGGGCAGCTTCTTGGGGCTCTGCCTACCCCACCAGCCTTCAAGGGACAAGCTGCCACGCTTTCCTCTAGCCCCACCTGGGATGTTTGCCCACAAGCCACCAGCAGAAACCGTGGTGGCCAGTGGCACAGCTGTGGGAGGCTGTGGGACACCAAGAGCTGAAGGGAAGGCTGCTTCTGGCCCTGCGGTGCCTTGGCCTGGCAGCATCTCGAAGAGGGCTCAGCTTGCAACACCATGAAGGAAATGCTGCTTCCCACCCAGTGTTGTCATGGTGATGGGGAAACAGGCCCTGTTTTGGGTTCTTTTCTTGGCAGTAATGTCTGAAGGGAGCAGCCAATGCGTGGGCGCGTAAGTCAACCATGCTCCACACACTCACTATAATTGTATATACATGTATAGATAATTTTTTTTTTGCTAGAAAGTCCTTGCAGAACCTGTTTGAGGAAGTAACATAAACAATTGATATGAACCAGAGAATCAAGAAGACAGCTTCAGTAGGGGAAATCCTAATTTGAGAAAAAACCCAAAGCCACCAATCCAATGTTCACCATTCAATCCAAGGCAGCATTTGTTTCTTTCCAGTGCTGCCAGCTGTGCAACAGGCGTGGGAGAAGCTGGGTGCTCAGAGCAGCAGTGCTGGGAGTGTTCCCCACGGAGCTCCCAGCAGCTCCTCAGCCATGGGCAGGAAAGTGCCTTCTGCAGAGAGGGGGGAGGTTCTTTAAGTGAAATGCAGGACATCTAGGCATGCCAACGGTCCTGCACCCCTTGTGTTTGGCCCCACAACATTTATATGACCGGGAAGCTTTCAGTTGTCAAAAGGAGATGCTCCTCACCACACAGAAGGGATGCATATGCTGCAGACATGATGAGTTGCTAAACAGTTGCCCATAGCCAAAGTGTTGGAGCAGGTCACCGTTAGTGCTTTGTCCTCTATTTGCTTTTGCAGAATTAATACAGTGAGATCTTGAGTTTTTTCTTTTTCAGTCTTTCCCTGAAAGATCTCTGTATATCAGCAACCACATCCGTGAGTGATCTTGCAATAACAAAGTGAGTTGTTCTTCAGCAGTGAGGCAATTCTGGAATAACACCTGGTCTGCAGTGCAGGGATTATTTTCTCTTTTGTAAGGCTGTACTAAGGTTCAGTATTGCTTTAGACTCAATTACTCCAAGGACTTTTCTGCTTCAAAATACAGTGAATTGTGAATTCCAAGATAGTTTATTTCTTCTTTTTTTTCATTGGAGATATGATTAATTCATCATGAAGATATGATTTTTCAATAAGAGATATGATTAATTTTTTTATTTCTTCCAGCATAAATCATGAGCATCCCATTGGAGTTGTCAGAATTTTACTGAGATAATACTCTCTGGACTTTTTGGCCCACAAGTTAGTAGCAACCCTTGGCATTTCTGTTGGATAATGTGGTCATCATGGTTTTTTTTGTTAAACATGACTCAGAAGGCCAGTTCCAAGTAACTTACCATAGGATTATGGACTTCTTGAAGATTTGAGAGCTACTAAAATAAGATCATAAAGTAGGAAAGAAGAACATTGGTCCTATGACAGCAGTAACAAATACTCATAAATGAGACACATTTAAGCTTAAGAAAAAAACAAATTGTATACGTTGTAAAGCACAGTCTATTTACTTTTTTCTTGATGCTTATCTTCTTTACCAATGTAATTTTCTTATGACATACCTCTGAGATGCATTCTCAGAAGTGTATGTTTCTGTCTGGTAGAACTCTGCAGCTGTTTCTGTTTCTAGAGGAAGAAATCAAAAGCACAAAAGGGAATCACTCTACTGGAATTTGGCCAGAATTGCAGCAAAGTCAGGTGGCAGAATAAGAGAAAAATTTAACAAATCAAGACAAAAAGGAAATTTAAGGAAAATTAAGATTTTTTTTTTTTTTTTTTTTTNATTTTTTTTTTGTTTTTTTTTTTTTCCTAACCCACTGTATTATGCTTCTCAGATGTTGCTGATGTCTCTGAACAACCTGTGTTTCCAGACTCGCCTTTACGGAATCACAGAATGCTGTGTGGTTGGAAGAGACATCTGGAGATCATCTAGTCCAACCCCCCTGCCAAAGCAGGTCCTCCTAGAGCAGGTTGAACAGGAATGTTTCCAGGCGGGTTCTGAATGTCTCCAGAGACAGAGGCTCCACCACCTTTCTGGGCAGCCTCTTCCAGGGCTCTGCCACCCACAAAGTGAAGAAGTTGCTCCTCATGTTTAGATCGAACTTCTTATGTTCAAGTTTGTGCCTGTTACCTCTTGCCCTCTCACTGGGCACCACTGAAAAAAGCTGGCCCCTTCCTCTTGACACCCATCCTTTAGGTATTTATAGGTATTGATCAGAGTCCCCCCTCAGTCTTCTCCAGACTAAAAATCCCCAAGTCCCTTAGTCTTTCCTCATAAGAGAGATTCTCCAGCCCCTTCATCATCTTTGTGTTCCTCTGCTGTACCCTCTGCAGCAGTTCCCTCTCCTTCCTTAACTGGCAAGCCTAGAACTGGACCCAGTGCTCCAGGTGGGCTCTCACCAGGGCAGAGTAGAGGGGCAGGATGAGTTCCTTCCACCTGCTGGTCACATTCTTCCTGATGCACCTCAGGATGCCATTAGCCTTCTTAGGCACAAGGGTGCAACTGCTCTCCAGCAGCTCAGCCCCCAACCTATACTGGTGCAAGGGGTTATTCCTCCCCAGGTGCTGCACTCTACACTTGCCCTTGTTGAATTTCATCAGGTTCCACTCTGTCCAACTCTCTGGACTGTCCGGGTCTCACTGGACAGCTGCACAGCTTTCTGGTGTGTCAGCCATCCCTCCCAGTTTTGTGCCATTGGCAAACTTGCTGAGGGTACATTCCATCCCTTCATCCAGGTCATCTGTGAAAATAACAAAGAGGACTGGACCCAATACTGACCCCTGAGACAGCTATGGACCTCCAATTAGTTTCTGTGCCACTGATCACAACCCTCCGAGCTCTGTCTTTTGGACAGTTTTCAATCCACTTCACTGTCCATTCATCTAATCCATTCTTGCTAAGCTTACCTGTGAGGATACTGTGCAAGACTGCGTCAAAAGCCTTACTGGAGTCAAGGTAGACAACATCCATCGCCTTCCCCTCATCTATTTGTCCAGTCATGCCATCATAGAAGGCTATCAGGTTAGTCAGACATGATTTCCCACTTTCCCCTTTACAGAAAAGTGTATTTGGGACAGTGGGACCCTACTGTTCTGGCCTTACATTTGAACATCCTTGATCTCACTGTATCATGGATGCTTTCTTAGTGTTATCATTGTCAGAGTCACTTCTGTGGGAGTGTGTGAAATACCGTGCAACTATGTCACTTCATATTTAGACTACTACTAAATTCATTCTGCATGCCCTTGTGATCGTTTGCAGTAGTCACTGGTTACTTCTTCCAACTACCCGAGTAGCACTTGCCACTTCACTGGCTGATCTGTTTCCTGTGTAGGATCAGGTAAGGATTTAGTTCTGTTCAAGAATTGCCAAGGAATAAGATGCCTTGGAGGTGTGTGCAGAGTGAGCCCTTACTCTTCTGTGCAACACAGTAAGGAAGCCTTCAGGGTTCCTTGCGGGAGAGAGAGAGAGGACCCAGTGGGAGATCAGGTCCTGACAGGGCTGAGTTGGGATCAGAGGGATCTGCAGAGCTGGCAGTTGATACTTGCTAAATTACTGAACTGACAGGTAGTTAAGGGCATGAGGGGTCTGGGCAAAGAATTCAGGAGACAGGCCCTGGCCAAAAGATAGCCATGTAAAACCAGCATAATTCCTGTGATTTTGAAGGCTACCATTACTTGAGTCGGAAACATGGATGGCTTTTGAATTTTTTAGGTACTAATTATTATTGATCTGAAGCAAAATATGCTTCTCCATCATTGCGCTGAGTTCTCATTGCAGAACTAAGCCAAATTTAGCATTATACTTTGCCCCTTTTTCTCTAAAGTTTGGTCTCACCTTATGTACAGAGTGATCTAAATTTACTGGAGCTTTATAACCTGCTTCAGAGGGAAACACCTCCTTTTTTCTCACTGAATCTGCAAGTTAAGTAGCAGTGAACTCCAAACAGCAAGGGCAAACTGAGTACACTTGAAGCTCATGTAATCAATATGTTAGTATATCTAATAATTAAAAAATATAGTTATGGTGGTTACTGTTCCCTGCAGAGTTTTAACTTTAGTTTAATGCTGTGAAGCACATAAACTAAACTCCTTCACAGACTCACTTTGCTTTTTTCTCCACTGGGTTTCCAATTTTGTTTTGATACTTTTTCTTAATTGTAAATTATTTACCATAGGGAGGGTGTAATTGTTTTAATCATTCAGACTTTTATTAAGAATCTTGAAGTGGCAAACCAAATATACATTTCCTTGCTTGGAAACCTGTTCATTGCCAGCCAGCCTGTTGGTAGCACCATGAGGGCAGCTCACTTTGTCCCAAAAAGCCTTCTTGTCTCTGCAACCTGCCCTGGTCCTGGACCTGCAAAGGTGATGGACTGGAATAGGATCACGGCGTACAAGGCAGGAGGGGCCTGGGCTGTATCAAACACCTCAGGTTTTCCCCAACATCCCTCTAGATGGACAATAATCAAATCTGATTTTCTGGCTTTTTTAACACCTGAAATACTGCCAGCTTGAACAGTGGCAGTACAGTAACAAATGAGAACAAGGAAATGGAACTGAACGCTCTGGTCTTGTGTTTTAGATGTAACAGAAAAACACAACCAAGAAAGAAGTAAGCAGAAAATATATAGCTACACTTGTTAAGGTAACTATAAAACATACCCAAACGTGTGCCCTGTGGAATTTATGAGCTAAAAGCGTTGAAAGTAAATTGGCCTTTTAAATCTGGTGATGTGATCTGGGGTATTTAAGGAACAATAAGTTCTATCACGCCTCTGTGTGAAAAAATATGTATATTCCATTTTAATAGCCTGATGTCCTGTGGTTTGAGAGAGAAGAATATCTTGGTAATTTTATTTTCACAATATCCTGCTAAACCAAAAGGCAACCACACTCACTATTTCCTTGTTGCTGTTCAAACGGGTTTATGTTCTTGTAACTGGAAAACCTCCCTCCCACACGTGCACACCTCAGTCACTCATCTAATTGAGTACCTGAACAGTCTGGTTCATCAGGGTGAGCCAACTCTGGCACATTCGTCACCATTAATGCACTATTGAACTGTCACATTGAAAGCTGACTAATATTTTACAGTGCTCTGCCGTTTTTGATAACGGTAAGGAGATTTCTATGACAGGTTGTAATTCCTGTTTTCTCACGTGTAATTAGTCTCCCATCCCATTAAACGCAACATATAATGTTTGTTTTTTAGAAATACTCGAGTCGGTTTTTTTGTTTGAGCCACAAATGGAAGCAACACAACCTGCTTTATTTTGAATCATTTATTTCAAAACAGTGAACTGTTCCAATGAGACCACCATGTCGCTGCATAATACGCAACATCTGACAGGCAGTGGCAAGTGCCAATTAAAGGCTGCCTCATAACAGGATAAGACCCCGGTGAAGGATCCCTCAGTCACAAGGCAGCACGGTTGTGTCCTTGGATCACATGTGAGCTCTCTACAACTGCACTCTCTAGTCCTATAAAAAGTCAGTCAATGATCCACCATCCCTGGAGGTATTTAAAAGACGGGTAGATATAGTTCTTAGAGATATGGTTTAGTGATGGTTTTTGTAAGCGTTAGGTCGATGGTTATCTGAAAAGTCCCTTTAAACCTAGGCAATTCCGTGATTTTTATTCTTTTACTGGAGCTTTTACTGTGTTTTCAGTGTGTTTAACTTTACAGAGCAACACAAAGCTTTAGACATTAATTCTGAACCTGAAGGACTGAAGCTAGTTGTCAATGGCCTAAATGAGAGGGGGGGATTATAAAAGATTCTTCATTGAAGGAAGGGCTTCCTACTCGTTTTCAGAAGACGAAACTCATCTGAATTGGGACTATTATTTGCAGCTTCGCTCTCCTTTCCCTCACATGGTTTGTCTATGGTAGGGACAGCAGATATGCATAAGCAGCAGTTATAGATGCAAAATATTTACTGGAAATTTGGGACAAATCTCCAGTAATCCAGTTTTGTCTTGTCTCTGTCTCATGTTCCTCTTCACTGCCTGCCTCATTTCCCATGCCTTCCTCTTTGAAGAACTGTTCTGGAGAAAAAGTTCCCTCTTGGCATCTATATTCTGCAGAGTAGTTTTGGATCTCATGATGTCCTTCCCATCTTACTCTTTCACTCCAACAGCAGCTGCCTCTGGTATAGACAGATATGATATCTGTAACTCCCATTTTTAGCAGCATTATTAAGTGTAAACTCTTTTTCCATTTTTAAGCAGGTGCGGAGGCAAACAAGGGAGAGGGCGTGTGGTCTCCTCTTCTGCAGGCACAGGGAATGCTGTTGCAGCAGGACATTATTTGTGTTTGAGCAGCATCTTCAAATCCAGTAGGCTGCCAGCTTGGCCTCCTCGTAGAAAGCAATACTGCACTTTTTCTGGCTATTAATTATTCACCACTTCAGAGTGATTTAAAACACATGCAAATTCTCTTAGTAAGCAGTCCCTAGTAAATATATATTCTGTGCAACCCTGAGTTGATTGTGTTGATGGCAATACCTGTAGAGATTTCAGGGGGGCTAGAATCTACTACGGACAACTCAATTTAGTCAAGATGACAGGGGCATCAGCATCTCCAACAAGTGAACTATCACATTTCTATAGGGCTTGTTGTAATTGTGTCTTAACTCCACTACCTAAGTACCCACAGGTCTCCCAGCACTACTGCAGGCAAATATGAAGCAGTTCTTACATAAAATCAGCTTACTGGAGCTATTCCTGGTTTACAATGGCATCAGTTAAGTCAGAACTGAAACTTTAAAAAAAACATCTCTGCAGAGTGCTTTGAGCATTATTCAGAGTGTTGTAAGAGAGCCACAAAGAAAGAATTTTTATTTTTTTTTTTTACTGAAAGTTGAACAGACTTACTGAACTGTTGCAATGTAAACACCTTCCAACCGGGACACCTTTCTTCAGACCTGTTCCAGTCCTGGGTGCAGAGCCAGGTGAGATGAGTAACGTGAATGGAAGGTTTTTATCTAATCTTCTGACTTGCTGCAACAGGGAGAATCACTAGAGAGTGTATTGAGTGACAGTTCTTTTAAAAGGGTTGTCTTGAGAACATTTTAACACTGATGGAGCGGTGACTAACATTTCAGAGCTGTTACAACACTGCACCTGCAGAAAGACCGCTCCTTTGGAGTTGGTCCAACAGAGAACATGTGAGCTATGAGAACACAGGAGGAAAGACATGCAGAATGAAGAGACAAGAACTAGTGAGAAATCCTAAATATTTATATATGGGGAGCAGACTCCTCTCCCTGGTGTCACAGCCCACGTTTCCTTCATGGACAAGTTGGGAAGGGCCGGGTATCCCTCTGACACCGCTCTATGTCTGCCCTGGCACTTCGTGCAAGATCAAAGGTGACCAAATCTGTTTGAGAAGAAATTAATGAGGTGGGGGCTGCACAAGATGAGTTCAAATCTCCCCCTACTGAAGCAGAACCTCTCCCTTTTCAAGCCCCCAGCCCTCAGAGAGCCAGCCTGCTTCTCTGAATTCACCAGCTGTCCTGATCATGGCTACCGTGGCTGCCAGTTCCCTTGCTTGGCACCCTTGCTGCCGCTTATGCAGGGAAGGAACATAAATATCTCCTGCAGCCTATGAGAGCATTTAATCTCCAGTTTGCCCAATTATAAATGAAAGGCAGAAAGGGAGGTGGGAAAAATACCAGAGGAAAGATGGACAATGTCTAAATCCTCAGCAATAGCCCTTTTGAGTTTGCCCAAGTGAACATTCTGTATGGTGCTCGTAGGGTCTGGTGCTGTCTTGGGGATGTGATATTTAAAATGGTGCGCACACACATGCAGACACACACACAGAGGTCTCTCTGCTTCTACTTGCTGAGATTTTGAATTTGTATGTTCACAGCTACAGAAATCAATAGGCCTGGTGTCCCAGATAACTTGAAGAGTCATTTTGTTTTGTTTTTCATGCCTACCATCCTTAGCAGTTTTAGTTGGAAGAAAGTTTTATTTTCTTTCATTTCCCCCTCTAAACTGTGACAGCAATTCTCTGTGCATTTTGCCATAGATAGGGGTGTTCCAGAACAGATAGTCTTCAAACCTTAAATACATCTATTACTGTGGCATTCACCTACCATTTATCTGTGGGTAGGGAGGTTCCTTTCAGCTTGCTTTGGACTTTTACTAGGGATCTTGAAATTAAAATTTATCCAAGAGCCAAGTTCTCAAGCTTTTTTCTTCTTTTATTTATTTTTTTTAATTATTTTTTCTTAGTTTGGGTATTGATATTATTTATGAGAATGACAAGGAAATTTCCAAGCCAGCAAACTGTAAACTTCTGATTAAAAAAATGCAAACGGTATTACAGTAGCCTAAAATCTGCCTACCTAAATGCAGAGCAGTGTCTTCCTGTTTTCCACAGCAGCTAAAGCTATTGAAACTGACCCTGTGGTAGTCAGGTCTGAAGCTGTGGACAATGTCAACTCTGTCAGTCATTTCTGCTATGAAAACGTCAGTCAGTCCACAAGCATAGACTCATAAGCAAGCTTCATCTAAGTTGTCGGTGCACTACTTTCAGGTGATGTCTTTACCTTCTGCTTCCTGAGCTTCCAGCTGGCCTTCACAGCACAGCCCCACAAGTTACAAGTTTCTCCAAATCACTGGGAATGGACTGACCCAATTCTGCATCATTTCCTTTGGAGGTTCCCGGTACATAGAAGTCTGTCTTTCTCCAATAAGCTGTAATGAGTTCTGTTATTCCTATCAGGAGGTATTCTAGGACAATGTCTAGGAAACGGTAGCAGACAACTGAAATGTAGTAAATGACAGAAAGGGGACCATAATTTTTATCAGCAGAACAGGGCAGAAAGACACTGGTGAGTTTTCCCCATCCCTCTCCATGGCACACTTCAGCTTCAGTCCCCACAGGGCACCACCTCTGGGCTTGAGCAATAACCCAAGAACAGTCAGACCTCGACATGGTTAAGAAACCTGCCTTGCAGTACTTGCAGGTTTTAGCCTTTTGGAGGCTGTAGCTTTGCCACCACCATGTTCAGAGACCATACAACCTCCTGAGTCACTTCCCAGGGTTGCTATTGCCTCACGAAAGAGCTGGTTTCTCCTTGTTAAGTCTCTCCAGCTATCTGAGTACCAACAGATCTCAGTCTTGGCTGCTGTAGTATCTTTTGGGGGCTTTGCAGAATGGATTATAAAAAAAATAAATACATTCCTGGCCATGTTTCAAGCAATAAATCACTTTCTTTATGAGATTAGTAATGGGTTGTTCTTAGCAAATAGTTATTTGACAATATTACAACATGTGGACTAATGCAGACCCTTTCCTGTGCCCAGTGTATGGGTGCTGAGAGGAAGAATTTAGAAAAAGATCTGATAGTAAGCAGGCTGGACTAAGATTGATTATCAGTAAAAACACCAGAGGAACTAGAAAAAGAACTGCTCTAAAATTTTTTTGAGTTCCTCCTTTTCTAAAAGTGGGCAAATAAATTGATGTTGACAGCAGCAAACTGAACAAAGGTAGGTTTGGAGGGATTTTTCTAATCTAAAACAATAATCTAATCTAAACAATATTCTACTAACCAGGAAGTGCAAATTACAATTGTTTGAGAACGGGCTCCATCTATAACTATTCCAGGTGACTGTTAGTCCCAGTTACCCGGGACTCCAGTCTGGAAGAAGGTATGCAATATAATGGGCTGGAGTAATCTGGTTATGACCTGAAAAGAAGTAGGCAGAGCAATGAGGCTATAAAGGATGAACTCTATTTGTATTTGCATCAGGATATATTTGCATGGCAACTCCGACCCATGCTTCATAAAAAGTTGTTGATAATAGCCCTGCAGTAGATGAAACCAATTAAGAAAGTGATGAGTTGAATTGAGCTTGGAGGGGGTATGACTGGGTCACCTCATCATAATTATGATGATGGAATGCCAGGTGTTTTTTTAGTTACAAGAATAACGTGTCTTTGAATGTATTACTTACTCTGAGTGGGAAATTACAGCGACTATCTCTGGAGGAGAAATGGCTTGGTGTGCCAAGTTCAGTGCAGCGAGGCGCTACCCATAAAATAAGCAAACTGAAAAACTACGTGCATGTACATAAGGAGCATCATATAGTACCTTACAGCATACAAGCAAAGCATGCTGTTGGATCTTGCTGTTATTTACAACTCTAATTCCCTTTCAGTCCTATAAAAGGACAAAATACCTTAATGCCATAGGGATGTATTTTTAACATGTACCAACTGGGCTTGTGTGAGAATGATAAACACCGAAGAGCTAAACTAAATACCTCAGACAGACTGATAAACAGTAGATACTAAACCTTCCATGCTGGATTCTCCTAGAAACTGTATCACCTACCCTGGCAATTCCCCATCTACAGCCCTTTGCTCAGCCCTAGGTCACTCTATATTCATTCTGCTTCAGGAAGATCTTTCTGCAAACAAACATATACTTATGACCTGAAGAATCTGACCACCAGATTACCTTTAATATTGTACAGGAGAAGGGGACAGGGAAGAAGGAGGCTTCTCCTTTCTGTTAATAATAGATCAAAATGGATTGGAGCCACTGGATTAGGGCTCTGATCTTGATGGATTAAGCAAAATTAGTCAGGTCTGTAGCTAAATGAGTCAGGAATGGGTAAATTGAGCACTGAACAGAATCAGTATTGGATCTTCTTTCCCTTGATTCAGCTCAACATGCTCTTAAGGGGCAGTGCCATTCAAAAGTTGCTGCCTTTTTGGATAGTAATGAAGTAGATAAAAAATAAAATGCAAGCACAGTCGTTTCTCTCTGACAGTATAGGCAGCTGGTTTTCTATTTAAGCTCTCTATACTGTACCCTTCACCTTCAAATCTTCATCAAATGCCAATGTATATTGTTAAACGCCAGACTTGCTTCACAGCCTCAACATTTCCTCTGTCTGAATAGCCAACATATTAGCTAAAATGCAGATGTGTTTTAAGAATGGATGAAATCCCACCTATGTGCTTATCGATTATAAAGCACTGAGTTAAAAGCTGCCCCATAACTGGAAGATGCTATTGTATTAAAATCTTGTTAATTACAAATAGGTATATTCTCTGGAATTAGATGAGTATAGGCCATAAGATATTTGCTGAAAGGTCTTGGTTAATGGATTTCAAAATCCCAAAGTAACCATAACATGACATCCCAGTTTTGATTCCCCCAAAAAACCCAGCTATTATACAAAATAGCCCTGGCGTGTATGGCATATATTATTTCTGAGCCTATAGTTCAATCTGCCTAGATTTTTATCCAGTTGATTCTTCCTGCAAAATCTTTCCTCAGAAATGTCATCTGATGACTTTACCTCATCTTATTTTTTTTTTTATTTTTTTTTTCCTTTGCTGAGTCAGTTTCTTCCAGGTTAGTTTCTTAGTCAAGCAGTAATCACTGTCTGGATGGCTGCAGTTCTAATTGCTTGTTAATGATGACTGATCAATCAGATAACAGCATTTTTGTGCCTGCGCTAAGTGAATGTATAAGAACTGCCATTTCAGTGTATGTGTTTGGAATAATGAGTACTTGAATATCTGGTTATGCTTTTTATTAGTGTTAGTAACTGCCACGTAACCAAACCTTATCTTAGCAGCAGGAACAATATGCATTCACTGGAATTAAACAATTCGTTGAAACAAATCTGCCAGTAAACTATGCATTGTGTTCCTAATGGTCATTGAGTAGAATGGAAACGTAAATGCTTTGTGTGGGGGTGTCCAGGAAGCCCATATTAAAAGCTGCCTAGAAATGATGACTGGTTCCTCCTTGATTTGTTACAAGAATGTAAGACTTGTTAACTCTTCAGCGGATGAGGTATGGAATGGGAGGCCCATGTTGACAGGCTTTGATGGAACAGAAGTTCATAAAACTGACCACAATAGACTACATTTTCAGTCTGTTTAAATCAGCATTCTGTTTTTGACAAACTCATGCATCAGACCTCTTAGGTAAAGGTGAAGATGTGAGAAATGCACTGTAGACAAATAGAAGTTTAATTCTGGTTTGGATTTGTGGTAGTTAGTTCTTGGCATCCAAGGTAAATCATGAATTTAATAAAAAATCCAGAGTGGTCCCAGTTTTACATTATGGACATAATTTAATATTGGGGTTATATTTAACATCAAGTATAAATATATTTAATATGCTTAATATTCACTTTAATGTGGCTTTTAAAATGAAAATTCTGAGAGATGTCTCCAGAAGGCTTGTGGAGTGCTACACCATGGATTATGTAGGCAAGGGAAGGCTACCTGGAAGGCAGAAAGAGAAATGACTGCCAGCCAGTGGGAACAGTTTTATGCATTCCTGTCTAAGCTAAACAGGAGAGACCTTCACTAAGCAGTGGGTTTTAAAAAAGCTAATTGAAGAAGTCCTTCCAATTACAAACCACAAATGAAAATTGACACTAATGCTGCATATTCAGAAAGCTGGCATTGGTGAGAGACTTATGTTGCCTATTTTCAAATGAAAGAGGTCACTCCTTTACTCATTTGTTTGATGTTTGTCATAATAACTGTAATTACGAGGCACTACTGTGATAATTTAATGTAATTTAGCACATAATTAGTGAACAAAAATCCTACACAATAATTCTTTCATGGAGCCATGCTACTAATAAATAGTGGCATTCAGTGACATCTTTCCTGTCAATGCGCTCATCAGGCTCATGTAGCCTATAGTAGTTTTACTTGTCTTGCTTTTTTTGAAAAATGAGCACAAGTAGCATAGCAGAATTACTGAAATGAGAGCTGCAAAAAATGCTCTGCCCTTTGGCAAAGAACGCTAACTTATTCATTATCCAGTGAGTACAGCTAAAAGAAGAGTGTCCTCTGAAAGCTTCATTGTCCTTTCCATGCTCCGCTGATGCTCAATAATGTCATCGCTTCTGATTCCAGGGAAAAATACTTCTATTGATGAGAGGGGGGAAAGTAATTTCAATGGGCTTTTCTGGAGCAGACTCCTCTCAGTTGATCTCTATACAGGAAACAATCCCTGATGTTTTCTCTTTGTGTCGAAGAGGAAAGGTTTGAACTGAGGTGTTTTGTGTCTGCCCAGAAAACTTGGACACATGCTACAATCACAAAGTTGAAGTAAAAGAACCAAAAAACCTCTCCTTTGAAACCCTCATAAGTGTTCATGTGACTGTGAGCGCCATACTCCGTATACCTCCCTTCTCAAGGGATCTAATATCTGAAGCTAGGAGTTTTTCAGTCCCAAAACTTACCTTAGAGGAGTGACTTAATGCTTTTAAATCAGATTTTAAAATCCAAAGACTTCATTAAACTCACGTTTAACCTGGAGAAGGCTTGTGGGGAATCCCATCAGCCTGTATAGATAGCTGAAGAAAGGGAATGAAGGCAAGGGAGCCAGACTGATAGGACAAGAGGCAATGGGCAAAATCGGAAATGCATGAGATGTTCTGAAAACAAGAAAACAGCTTTTTACTGTGAGGGCGGTCAAACACTGGCACAAGTAGTTTGGAGACATTGTGAATCCTCCATCTGTGGAGATATTCAAACCCCAACTGGACATAGTTCTGGACAACCTGCAGTAGCTGAGCCAGCTTGAGCAAAGTGGTTGGACTTGATGATCTCAAGAAGTACCTTCCAACTTCAACCATTCTATGACAGTTTTGTTTTGTTTTGTTTTGTTTTTTAAAATATCACCTTCCCAATCTGTGGTCCAGCTTTTTACTTGAAGTGCAGACGTAATGAAATTGAGTTGAAAACATCCACCAGTGATTAGTATTTAAGTCAGTAGCACTTCATGTGCCATATCATCCACCTCAGTCCAGCCAAACCATGGGGATTTTCACTGGCAAGACTTCAGCAGTCATTTTAAATGCCTTGCCAGAAACGCACCTTAATTGTCAACTCAAGGCATTTGGTTTATAATGCTTTGTACATTATAATGCTATAATTGCCAGAAGTTCTGTAAGAATTAACCCTAGCAGTATTTCTGAGGGAGGGTAATCATTCTTTATTTACATTTTATACAGTGACAAAGATGAATCAAGTATTTTGCCTGCCACTGCAGATGAACACTGGTTTTGAGTAGAACCTCACATCTCTTAACCTGATCTAGGCTTTAGAAATGACAAGGTTCTCTGGAAATCTGTAGCTGAAAGGAGCATCTGCAGCAAAAGTAGATTGGAGGACAAAAGCAAAAGATACCCCAGGAGTAGGCTTCCCCTAGCCAGATGTTGATTGCATTAAAAAAGAATGGGGAGAGCACTCTCTTTGCCTCTGCACTGCGCTCTCATTAGCCTGGCTGAGTGCTGGAAGGGTGCGAGCCGGTATTGCCCCCCTCTCCCCAAATCCATTTTCATCAGCTCTATTCAAAACCTTTCATTCTAAAGCTGAACCCTCATGGTCCTGCCCTTTCTCTATCAGTCTATTGTATGGGGATGTGGTTAATCCCCAAGCCCTTGACCTTTGGTGATTTGTACTGCTGTCAAGACACATTACACAGCTTTGCAACCTGCTCTGTGCTACAGAAGAGAATGTCCACAGTAGGATTTTTTTGTTTTGTTTAAACTACCATGCAACAGGCATCAGTTTTATCATGCAAGCACTATTTTTTTTTTTTTTTAATTTTTCTTCTGGGGAAATGACCCTCCCCCCACCCCGGTCCCTTCTCCAGAAGAGTTTCAGTGTGAAAAACAGAATTGAGAAGCTAGAGTAGGTGTAGGGGATCTGTCTGCAATTTGCAAACCAATGAAGATTATGTTATTCCTGCTGGGATAGAAGCTGAGAGGAAAATGTGAGCTTAGTATTAATACCTAGGAAGATGATGGCTTGATTTTTCAAAGAAAAAAACCAACATAATGTCTGAACTGGCCCATAACTTTGATGAAAAATGGGTTGCTGGGATCTAGGTGCATCTGTAGGACATTCAGGGACCTCAGTCCTACTCTCCGTGGGTTTTGGTGAATAATAAGTCCATGGAAAACTCTGCAGCAACTAGATGGTGTTACTCCTCTATCTGCAGAGACAAAGACAGCAGATGTAGCATGTATACAGTCTCCCACCCTCAATGTTCCTTCATTTAGAGATTTAACCTTAGGGTAGTGGAAACAATTTTCTTCTCTCTGCTGATTTGATTCTTGTCTTTTTGAGGATTTCAGCATGTGCCTCAGCTGGATTAATGGGAGTTTTGAAATGGACTAAAAATAGCAACTGATTTCACAACCATCGGTGATGACTTTCAGCCACCAGCCTAAGGTGCGTTTTGATATGGAGCTGATAGAAGAGAAAGGACTTGGATGTATTAGAAATTCCCATAAAAGAAAAGGTTAAAGAAAATTTGCTTCCAAGATTTACCATGTTCCACTTAAGAACACCATTCTCACACCAAAAAGAGATTTCATACCAAATTTTCTAGCTATTACCTTTAAGAATCAATTTCTCACATCAGCTTGTCAGCAGGGACAATTACCTTGCATGGTAAAGGAGATTAACAGCAGATAGCTTGAGAGGATGGTATCCTGTAAAAATAATCTTAGCCTTACATGGACAGTGATGACCTTTAGGTTAAGAAGCAGACTCAGGAAAGAGATCTTTGGGACACAGTGAGTATTTTTCTGAAATGCACAGCTCAGTAGCTGTCAAAACCACATAATGTTTGTAGAGAAGGGCCTAGGAAGAAAACAGTAGTGCATTACTGCAGAAATCCATAGGTTACTGGCATCTGGATTAACATCTGCTTGCAGCTGTAGTAATGCAATCTGGCAAGGGGAATAGCGGGACTCAGAGATGCACTAACAAGAGTAACTGGGGCGATCATACATGGGGAACAGCTCTCTGCAGGGAGAATCAAGCAGCCTCCCGTTCTTTGTTTGGAAAGAGGGATGACTGGGGTGGAGTTGATAGAGTTGATATTATCACAGATGTTGTAAAGAAAGGGAGTATGAAATGATTATTCGCTAGCCCTCAGAGTATGCATTAGCTAATCATGTTATCCATTGGCAGATACAAAACAACACAGTCCATTCCCACACAATAGTTCCGATATTAAAACTGTGAGACTCATTGCTATGAACTGTTGTGGAGGGCAAAAGTTCAGAAAATGATTAGAAAACTTCAGGAAGGGCAGGTCTGTCAGAACCTATCGGATATTAAAGCCTGGCAGCAGCCTCCAGCTCTGAAAGTTCCCAAACTGCTCATCACTGGAACTAGGAGGCTCTGTCCACACCTCACTTTGCTCTTTCGTAGAATCATAGAATGGTTAAGGGACCTTAAAGATCACTGAGTTCCAACCCCCTGGCCATGGGCAGGGTCACCTCCCGCTAGATGAGGTTTCCTGAGCATCCTCTACCAACACCTGCTGGAGACTGTAAGGGGTAAACGTAGACAGACCCATAGTCAGACCCTATCTATAGTGACCTATTCAGCTTAGCACCCTTGGCATTAAATATGTCTATGGAGGTTACAGTCCTGATAGCTTGGACAGAAATTCAACAGCAGCGCAAAGTCGCCCGTGAAACATGTCCATGCCCATGGCGTGCACTTCGCTATTGCAACAAAAGTCCTGCTGTGATTTCTGCCCAGTGCCACAGCTGCATCAGACAGCTCGCCTTTCAGCGTGACTTTGCTCTACACTGATGTGTTTTGTAATTGTACAAATCATACACTTGTACAGGGATTTCTAACCAGTGAAAAGATTTTCCTGGATTCCGGATTACTGCTGGCCTACCCAGCAATACAGATTTTTCCAGTCTCCAGATCATATCTCCCTTTATTGCTTTTTGTAACAGTTGGGAACTCTGATTGAGCAGCTCTCCCAGTTCTCTGGTTTCCTCAGCTCCACTCATGCCAAATAAATAGGGTTTTCAGAAAGGAGAGACCTGCTTGGCATAGGGGAAGGCAGGACAAAAGAGGAGATGGCCAAGAAAGGGGAGAACAGCTGGGCAAGGGGCAGACAGAGCTTTCCTGGGGCTCCTGCCCCAGACGAGTTCCATGTCCCTTTGCAGGGAGAGAAGCAAGCACGAAGCCACAGGGCGCACAGCAGCAAGAAGGGGGAACACAGTTAAAACAAGGCTGAACCAGGCTGGTAGGATCACAGCCCACGGTCCTTTTTAGGAGCTGCAGCTGTAACCCCAGACTTCCCCATCATGAGCACGCTCCTGTGCGTTTTCCCTGGTGCTCATAGAAGGGCAGGTTTGCCGAGCTCAGCAGGAGCTGGAGGCTTGAAGGGAGCAGCTGCCTCCCAGAGATCTGGCTCCCAGACCCAGAGCTTGGCAGGGGCCAGCCTGCCCTTCAGGGGGGAGGCTTCTCTTACTCCCAGGGCCTCTGCTTCTAAACCCAGCTCAGCCCCAAGAAGGTGATGACTTCAGAAGCCCTGGCTTGTGACTGTGAGACAGCGACCAGTCTGCGACCCAGCAGCAGAGCAGATTAGGGGGGTTGGATCCTGCCCTCTTGCTTAGGAGCATGGAAGGTCCCACTGAGCTCTCAGCCGGGCTTGCTGTCACCCAGCTCTGCTGTCAGTGAGCTGTTGAGGTAACCTGTGGTCCAGGGGACACCGGCTGTCAGAGACCTGCCGTATGGGCAGTAGGCTGTCAGAGTGAGAAACAAGTCACAGGGCTTGCCATGGCTGGTGCTGGACTCCCGTGGGCATTCCCGATGGAGTTGCTATGTCCCACGTGGCCACAACACTTAAATTCGAAATCAAATTAGGTGTACGGTCCCACCTCAAAGGTATGTGTGCATACATACCCTGGGAGCTGCAGGAATACCTCATTGCTGAGTGTGCAGAGTTACTTGGGTTTGCAAAATGGTATCAATTGACGGAGCAAATTATTAATGGAACAGATTCTGGCAGGGGCAGGGAGGTTTGGAAAGCTTGTCAGGATACTCACCCACCCAGCTCCAGCCACGTTACCTCCTCGTGCCTCGCGTCTGTGTTTCCAAGCTAATTTGTAATCCGTTGCAATAGCTCTCAGTCTCTCCTGGGCTTTGAGTTTGCAAATCAGTCTGCCTGTCTAGAGCCATATCAAATGCTTTCAACCAGCTCCGCTCTTTCACCCTTGTCAGCCGTGCTGACGAGATGAGTAGGTTCGGGAGTCGGGCAGGACTGGCAGACGTGACCTTCTGTGAATCAGCTGTAGACGGGCTCCATCTAAGGGGACTAGAGACACTCTCCAGCAAAGCTCACCATGGTAATTTAAGACTTTACCATCTGTGGCTTCCCCCTTTTTAGGACTTGCCATTTTATAGTGGAAGAGAGGTGCTTATTCCCACCTTAACTCCCTTGCTCCTCTTCATTAGCTTCAACCAGCTCTGAAAGCTGGGCCGGTGGTCATACTGACAGGAGGCTGGTGCTCAGTCCGCCCCGTAGACATCTTGCTCTGCTTTTCTGCGTTCCTCTGGAAACAGCATCACATCTTTAGATGTGGTCTTTGCTGAGAAATAGGTGATTTATTTGTTTTTTCCTCCACAATAATTAACTCAATGCAGATGAGATACTTCTGTCTTGCTCTGGAGTTGCAATAGGCAATGTCAACTCTAGAAACAGCTGCTGGCTATAGCTGTATTCTTTGGTTTGTTTTTTTTTTTTTTTTTTTTAACCCCCCTTGGAATATGTAGGGTAAGGTAAAGCAGCACATCCTGTAAATGGATCTCAATTTTACTGAATTTCTTCAGTGGGAAGGAACCCTGGAAAAGCCTTTTAAAACATAAAAGCATTTTGCTGAGATGCTTTCAAATATTCTTTTCATTTGAAACCATACTTTATTTAGAAAATTTCCTTACTCTTTTGAAGGCTCAAAAAACCCATTCTGGGTCATTTTTTTGTTTCTTTGCATTGATAAATAAATTTTCCCACATTTTGGTTTGCACAAAATGCCTGTGTTTTTGCATTGTGGTTGACCTGAATTCCCAATGTAGAACCAATTTTTTTTATTTTTTTTTTTTAACATGAAAGTACCAAAGCATCAGCTATTAGCACAGCTTGGAGTGCATCTTGCCTGTTTATCTTGCAGTTGAAAAGATGCTTTCCTTTGCTTCATTACATCCTATTTTATACAGATAGAGTCTCCTTGTGTTGCCCTCATCGTTCTTCTGCCTCCTCCTGCCTGTCCTCACTTCTCCAGGCCTTTCTGTTGTATCCTTCTGCTCTATGTAGGTCACTACTGCACTTCCCTGGAGTCTCCCCTTGTCGTTTCTGAAATGAGATGCTTCATTAGCCGCTCTCCGGTCTTCTGGCACTGCTGACTTCTGCAGTCAGCTTGCAGACACCTCTGCTAGTGGCTGCCTTCCTCCCCTTGCTGTTTGCCCTGCAGAAATAGTACTGAACACATCCATGAGTCAGAAACTCCGGGGAATGCCCATTAGCGCATGCTGGCTTTCTCCTGGGTGTGTTTCACTCTGAATCTTATGGAACCTCATTATGTTTCTTTTGTATTTAGACGCTCGGCATCACTNAAAATTTGGAAACGACAGAAGAAAAGTTTTTATTTTTTTTTTTTTTTTTTTTTTTTTTTTTCCCCAATCCCTTAAATAGCTGTATTTTGGGGTAGAGGGAGGAGATTTGCAAATAAGAAACAGCTCTGTGCTTCCAGCTCAAATGGCTCTTATTTACCCTAGGAAGAAGAAAGCTAAATGAAGAGGAAGAGAACCGTGTATATGAGGCTGTGCAGCTCCCTGCCCCCTTCCAACAGGAGCCCTGAAAACCAAACAAGGCATGGTGGTTGTCTTCTGCTGGGAAGAGATGTTTCAAAGGTAGGAAATGAGGAGAACAAGGCATGTGTGTTCCAGAGCTCTGCACACAGTCACTGACAAATAAGCCTGGCAGCGTCTTGGCTTTCTGTAGGAGTGTGCTCCATGCAGCTAATCCCCTCGTCCCGAGTTGCCATCTGGAGTATGCCACCAGCAGGTCCTGTGTAACAGAGGTGTCACAAGCCTGTGACAAGCCGGGCAGCGTGCTGAGGGCCTGCCAGCAGCCACGGGCTGTTCTTGCTCAGTCACACTTGCAGCCCCGTACACACAATGTACTCGGTGAAAGGCAGCCGCCTCTTCTGAGAGGTCTCCTGGAAATAAGATCCCACATCGTACCAGCAGGATGGCCCTCAGCATGCTGCTCAGAGCAGCACCAGCACCCTGTGTTGGCGAGACTTTCAGAGAGCAGGAGAAATATTGATGGTGAGCAAAACATCGCTGAAATCCGCCAAGAGGATGCTTGGCTCCCTCTGTACTAGAAATGGCCCTTTCTCCGGTCTGAACACCAGGCAAAGGCCATGTGGTGGCAGGGCTGGGGACTGGCCATCACCCTGTTACCCACCCAGCAGATGCCCAAGGTGCTCATTGCTTTCAGGTATGCATAGCCTCTGTCAACCACTTGTCCCAGCCAGCAGCATCCCAGTGTTCCCAGTTGCCCCCCCATGCTGGTACAGGGCAGCCACCAGAGCCCCGGTGGTTCAGCTGGAGAGCACCTGTGTGTTCCCCGATCTCTGCCAGGTCAGGGGGGCTCTGCCTCTCCCCTGGCCTGGAACTATGGGGCTTACACTGTCTCCCTGTCTTCAGCAGCCACAAGACTCTGGGCAGTGGGGCAGGAGGTCTCTGCAGGCTCTTTACAGCTATTGCTGTTCCTGCTTCTGCTGGGTGATTCATCTTGTCTCTCCTGTCCTTTCTCAGCTTCACCAGTATCCTAACTGTGCTCAGCTCCCTTTTATGGCAGGCACGTGTAGGCAAGTGCAAGTTTCCAGACTCTTGGCAAAGCTTTCTTTTGGAAAAGGGGAAAAATGGCTCAAAAAGTGCAGTGAAGCCCAGATGGCTATAATCGTGCAGGACTATTTATTTCCCCTTTTGAGGCCTGTGCTCTTTACTGGGCTGTCAGAGCAGCAACAACCCCTGCTGGTGGGGGTGCTTCCCACCACATGATCTCAAAGGTATCTGCTGAGAGCGGTGGACTCTTGCCACTCACACTTCAGGGGCGTGGGGAAGAAAGAATGGAGACGTGACATGATGTCCTGCCTGCCCTGCCTTGCTCCTGCCTCTACTGACAGCTGCGATTTCTTGCCAACCTTGAGACTAGGGCCTGCGTGTCAGAGAAGGAGGAGGAAACCATCCATTAATCTTCGTGTTTTCCCCCCAGGAACTGCTGTGTTTGTTCAAGCGGGGATGCACTTGCTCAGAAAGTCAAGCTCTGCCCATTGGCACAGCCACTCTTTTTCTGGCCCTCTCCGGAGGGCTCTCCCAGTGGGGAGGTGGCAGCAGCCTCCTGCTTGATGTCCACCACAGGCAAACTGGCAGACAGGTCACCCTCAGCTCCAGAAGCAAGGCACCCGGCCCAATTGTCAATATTGACCTCAATAATGAAAGGTGCAGCTTCTGTTTGTAAAGAAAAAGAGAAAAAAAAAGGCAAAGGTTTGGATCATGTGTCCCCCTGCCCCTCCTTCCAATGGCATTGATCCATTTTGGGCTTTGGTCCAAAAGCTCATTAAAAGGAAAGTACAGCCAAGTATTACTTTGAAAGAGAGGAAAAAAAAATGGCTCATCCATCAGAAGACAAACAGTGTCAAATACTGGTTGCTAATTTGCTCTCCCTGGGGAGATCTGCTTCTTTTTAACCAGAAGAGTGTATTACCACAGAGGGATGCTGAGTCAGCCTGACACTTCCTTATCCTGGGCTTCTCCCTTTCCTGGCACGACCCCAGGGTGAGCACCTCCCATACCTGTTGGCCTCCTCTGCGGTGCTGGATGAGTACTCCGTGGGGAAGGGACACCCGTCCAATGGTCAGATGGTACCTGGAGTCTTCTCCAACAGCAGAAACGTGGTGAATAGATGCATCCTGTAACAGCAGAATGGTGGCAAATAGGTAAATTCAAAAGAGAGAAACCAGTCTGAATGGTAATTCTGTTATTCTATTAGTCTGGAGAAAAGGAGGCTGAGGGGAGACCTTATTGCTCTCTACAACTCCCTGAAAGGAGGTTGAAGCAAGGTGGGGATCAGCCTCTTCTCCCAGGTAACAGGTGATAGTACAAGAGGAAAAGACCTCAAATGGCACCGGGGGAGGTTTAGACTGGATATCAGGAAAAATTTCTTCACTGAAAGGATTATCAAACATTGGAACAGGCTGCTCAGGGAAGTGTTTGAGTCATCATTCCTGGAGGTATTTAGAAGCAGGATAGATGTGGTGCTGAAGTACATGGTTTCATGTTATGAAATGTAACCATGTAATGGTTGGACTTGATGATCTTAAAGGTCTTTTCCAACCTAAATGGTTCTACAGTTCTGTAAGAGCAAAGGAAAGAAAAATAAGCTGCTTTTATATTGTTAAACATATTTCAGGACAAAGATATCACATGATACCAGCACAATACTCAGCAGAGTTCCCTGTCAGGCCAAGGAGTGTGGACAAAGCTAGATGAAGATGCAAATTTGACAACTTGGAATTTATTTTTTTTTTGTTGTCCAACAGTCACTCAAATGGCTTTTGAGCAGAAACAAGTGAAGATGTTGATTTGTAGTGTAACTAGGGTAACACCAGAAAATGGAAAGAAAGGTGATGGCTTTACTAATATTTAAAAAATAAAAATGAGATTCCCATTCATGATTTTTGAAGTCCAGGCAAAATAATAGAATAGCTGGATGAGATTCTTTATCAAAAAAATTAAGGGGAAGGGGGATAATTAATTCCAGTCATCATTGCCAAACTAACTGGGGATCTCTTCATTGTTGAGATTATAAATTTGGTAAAGGTAAAAAAATTTACAAGTTTAAATTTAGTTTTCATCTGGACATTTCTTAGGGAAAACACAATGTTTTGATTAAAAAAAAAAAAAAAAATTTTTTATTAAAATCCCCAGAACCATAATTCAAAGTGGAACATATTTCATGTCTCAGAAAGTGACTCGCTGCCAGAGCTCCTGTGTAACCATAACTGGAGAGTCATTTTGGTAGACTGGTTTCCAGTGGGGCCCTGCAGGCAACTACAGTGTTACTCTTGCTTCTTCTGCATTAACTGCAGCTCATGCTCTGTGTGTAAGTGTGTGCCTCTTCTGGTGGGTTTGCTCCTGCCTACAGTGGCTGTTCCTTGATCCCAGATCTTTAATGGCTTTTTTCAAGGGTCTGAAGGGCAAGAGCACAAATCCTGCAACACGAATCACTTCTACAAGTGATATAGAAGTTGGATCCTGGTGAAGAAAGATCTGCTTCTCTGATACAGCACAGCTAAGAGTGGTCAGTAGGATGGGTATAATGTGAAATGTCTGCTTGGCAAAGGCACTCAAAGCTCCACCTGGCTGCAGGAGCTTCTGGGAGCTCTTTCCCTCTGGTTAAATCCAACTTTCTCTATCTATAGGTACTCCCATCTGAAACATGCCATAGCAGAGGTCCTCAGTCCAGCAGGCAAGAGCACAGTAACAGCAAATTGGGAGGGCGGAGGTTCCATCTCAACAAATTCAGCCTGGAAATAAAGCCCAGATTGTTCATGATCAGGGCAACCTCTCTTTGCCACATCTTTTGCCATAGTTGTGGTCTCTGGGCACTTAGCATTGGGATAGGAAGTTTTTCTGATGATGTGCTCATGTTCAAGAGGAGTTGAACCAGGGAAAGCCTGTGGTTTCTGATGGTAGTTTTCATGCTTTTTTTCATCCAAAATTTTTTGCTGCTAAAAACGTAGATCCCTTAGAAATTACTTTTAAATAGATTGCAATACAGTTGTAGAACAGTTTTAGTCACATAAAACCAGTCTGCACTGTAGGTCAGCTGTCAGGGTAACCCCGTCAGTCCTGGCTAGCTCATCCAAAGACTGATGCTTGTACCAACTTACTCTCAAGAGAAAGATGTATCCTCTAGCACGGCATTAGTCAGCAGTCTCCTCTGTTTCAGCAGTTACTATTTTTTAGTCATTGGAAGGAGGGCTGCTTTAAGAAATACCGTTTGAGTCATAGGGGAATTGAGCAGGGGTTAAGTCTCACTGTCCTGAGTAGGAAGTTGCACTCCCACTTCCTTCCTGCCTCTTTCCAAAAGATCTTGATAATCCTTTCGCTCCTGCCTTTCTGTAACTGAGCTGCCTGGGGAGTGAAACCGGCCCCAGCTCTCTCAGGAGCCTGTGAAACCCTCCCCAAACCCAACTAAGCTGCCTCCTTTGGTGAAGCTGCAGGGTATCACCATGATTTTTTTTTTGTGTATCTTTGGCCACTTCCAGCTTCATGCCCATCTCTTAACCATGTGTCTTATGGCTCCTAGAAAGGGGAGAAATAAAGTGCCTCCAGCTGGGGGAAACTGGGCTGAGGGCCTGGAAGGTGGTGGAGATCTCTCCACAGCTGAGCCCTGCCATTAGGACCTCTTCCTCCTGGGTCACCATGCCTCAGCCGTGCCCACTTGACCAAAGCACTTCGTCAGCTTTAATTGCCATTGGTTTTGCTGCAAGTTGAATGTTTACTGCTTAGCAAATTGATGTGTAGCATGAGATAGCTGCGATTTAACCCCATTTTGCAAATAGGGAAATTTTAGGCCTGTTCCTGTAAGTGTCACCGTGGAGGGATGTGGCAAACAGCCATGGGAAGAAGCTGGCTGACTCTTTGGGCCAGCTTACCAAGGAGGAAACGGCTGAGGATACTTTCATCTCAGCATAGCTGGATGCTTGCGTGCTTCATGAGCTGTGCTTCCTCCCTTCAGGGGAGGAAGGAAACTCTGTGGTGATAACATACAGTGGAAGGTAGCGCTGATTCGCAAGCCGCAGGGAGGATGTGACTCCACATGTGTCTCTGGAATTGGGCCAGACAATTGGAACCAGGAGAGGTTCCAGTGGCCATTGCCTCTGTGCCGACAGAGAGAGGGCCTCCCCAGCTTGGATGTCGCACCCAGACCCTGAAGAAGGAGAAAGAGCTTAGGTGCCTCAATAGCACTAAAAGCACAGCTGATGCCTGCACTACCCTGTCAAGGTGGGGTGAAAAGATAGAAGAGGGAGTTTTCTGACTGTTTTAGGGGAGATCTCCACATCTGAGAGATCTCCACTTTGGAAATGTGTGTCTTCATTGCCTTGGACATGTCAGTGTCTTCACAGAGTGCTTTTGGCTGCTGGATCCAATTGCCTGTATGCATTACCCCTCATCCAAGGTTCCCAAGGCTGTATGCAGTCCTTGATTAAACCGATGACTTCCAGAAGTATATAGGTAATAATACAGAATGAGTTTCATATTATTATATACTTTATCTTTTTTTTTCTTTAAATAATTTAAAAAACATATCAATTTTTATATATGCTGAAATAACACTGGCTCTCTTAACTGATGAGAGAAGGGGACAAAATTGGATTTTTGCTTCCTGCATTTGCAGGAAATGCTTATCCAAGATTAGCAGGGAGCTTCAATAACACCTCTGGGCTCACGGTGGCTGCTGCCAGCAGCTTGCCTGCATACCAACACTGGTGCCCAAATGCCGTCATGGTGCAGCGACTCGCCCTGCTGCAACTGAGGCAGCGTGGGTTTATTCAGCTGCGCCATTTGCTGGATTCCTTTTTATTTTTACTGTGACAGCCCCCTCACTGAGAAGCCAAACTCTCCTCCTAACTAACCCTTTATATTATTCTATTGCATTGCAATAGAAAATTAGAAAGACTATTATTGTCTGTAAATGCCTATGCCTACAGGTAATGTATTATTAGGGAATGAAAGAGGAGGCTCCAAATCCTTATTTCTAAGCAAAAATTAAAATTATGATAAACTATGTCTGTTTGCATACTGAAGGATTGGGTATAACACCCCTCTTCTTGGCAAGAAGTTGAGGGGTTATTTGTAGTCCTTCCTCTGAAACCTTGTCTTTCATTCATAGCATCATAGAATGGTTTAAGGGACCTTAAAAATCATTGAATTCCAACCCCCCTGCCATGGGTAGGGACACCTCCCACCAGATCAGGTTGCTCAAAGCCCCATCCAGCCTGGCCTTGAACACCTCCAGGGATAGGGCATCCACAGCTTCTCTGGCCAAATTCATTTGTGTGTGGCCTAATTGGTCCAACAGTGTCTCTGCGAGCACGGGGCACGGAGAGCTGTCACCAAGCATCCCTGAGCAGAGGCAATGGCTACTCTGCTTCCATCATCTGGATGCCTCCTCAAGGGGGTTATGAAAAGTCTGTCATTCCACGTGTGTTTTATGCATTTGAGAGCCCTCTATAAACCGAAAGCAATTAGCAAGCTGGTGTCTAGAAAAGGTGTAAAAGACAAAAATGTCAGGCTGGGTTTTGCTGTGATTTTAAGTAGAAACCCTGTGGACTGCAGTTTTCCCCTTAAGGAGGTTTAGTTTGTGTCCAGAGGCAGCTCGTCTGTGAAGGCAGGTAATCTATTTTGGAAACTGCATTTCTGAGGAGACCTCATTATGTGGCCGAATGGCACTGAGCTGGTCTAACACACCAGTCCTCCAGGGCAGACAGGAACCACGCTCAGCACTCAGATGATTTTCCTAACACTGTCTTGAGAAGCATGCTCTTGGTGTCTAGTGACCCTTGAACAGGAGACAGATGGAAGGAGAAAGATAGAATTTGTGGATGCAGGTGGAAATGGAACAGGATCCATAACAGGATATCATGTTGCATTGGGGTAAATCCCTGGCTACCAGGGAGCACTGGCTTGGTAAACTTTGTTGGGACATTGTGACACGTTCAAGAAGACTTCACAGAGAAAACTTGAGAAGGTTTCTGGTTTCCTCCTCCTGTTTCTACAAGCCTATGCTTTATTTTCGACACTATGGAGAAGTTAATCGCAGGCATGGAGCAGAAATCTAAGAAACATGTAGATGTGGCTCTTCAGGGCATGCTCTAGAGGCTGAGATATAGGGTTTTTTTGTGCATGTATGATTGGACTCAATGATCTCAGAGATCCTTTCCAACCATGAAAGTTCTGTGATTCTGTGAAATGACTGTGTGTAATAGGCGGTGAACAAGAAGGAAGTGTTCCTGCAGAGAAGCCTGAAGCCAGGGATGAGGTCAATCTGGATATCTGGACCATGACAGCAGAGGGGAGGGCTTGCTGCTGCCTCCTCCTGACCTTTGAAGTCTTGGTGGCAGAAAATTGACCTTCTGCAGGAGCCAGGCTTGAGCAAAAGGTGCTGGGGAGTGAGCCCCACTGGCAGGACAGCAATGTTTCTGTAGCCTGGAATGGCTTGGACACCATACAAATGGGTGATAGGCCCCATGGCTGCTCTCCAATGTGAAGGAGAATCAGTAGTGGGGATTGCTCTTATAGCAGTGTATCTCAAAGCAGTATTTTTGTGGATGTCTGAACATAGATTGCATGGTATTTTCCTCCTTGCAATGAAGGACAGACCACTTGACTAAAAATAAACCCCAAATTCAGCCCAGAGTGGATTCCTCCAGAATATTGCTTTTGGCCAAGCTGCTCTGAGTTGGACAACAACGTCTGGAAAAGCTTCTGTGTCCCTTGACTGGCTAGAGAAAAAATTGTGCTTGATCTTGGCAAATATCCCAGCTCTCTTCAAAGCACAGAATGCTTCTTTCCTTTTTGACCTCGTTGCTGTTGGACTCTTAAACCAGCCAGAGTTTAGAAGCTCTCAGTTTATTGCAGCAATCTGAAAATGGCTGGTAGTCGAGTTCAATACCTACAGGAATATTGTGGTTCATTCTTTCTCCAGAAAGGCATAGAAGAGAGGCTTTGTCCAACTGAGCATTGCCCACAAAAGGTATGAAGCAGAACAGATTTTATCAGCTCCAGCTCACAGAGACTACCCTTCCTAGGAGGAAAAACATCACTCTGTACCACATAAATCAGTATTTTGCTCTGTGGGTCAGGGGACCTGTCTGCCATGTACCCAACTGGGCTGCTGTAGGAGCTGTCAGTTACAACATGCCACCTGAATTGTTCTTCCAAGGCCCTCAGTTCCCCCCAGCCTGAAACACTGGAGTTAGTCATCATTACCTTAGTAGCCCACTCTCCATGACGTAGTTTGCCGGTACATTTTTAACTACCATTGTAGTGCTTCATGGCATTTATTTCATTGAAAGGCAGAGGAGCAACATGGGTTTCAAAGGGAAGTACAAGTGTGGGTAGAAAGTGCCTCCTTTCTTGGTGTGAAGTCAGCTGACGGGCTCTGGAGCTGGGTTTTGAGTTGGGCAGAGGAAGGCAAACCCTACGGTCCATTTGTGGGGCACAGGAAGGGCAGATCCAGCCCCCTTTGGGACCAGACACGAGCAGGATGCTTGTTTCCATCATGACCTGGCAGGTCCTAGAGACATATGGGCCAAGAGACTCTGCTGTTTTTCATTAGCAAGGTTTGCCCGGTTTCCCATCCACCTCCTGTCTGTGTCCAGAGAAGTGTGAGAATTTGATTTTCTGGCTGTTTCCCAGCCTGGCTCCCTGCCCAAGGGGGTGAATCACGGCACCACTGTCCTGCAGCCAGACTTGCCCTGAGCCGATCACTGATCGCCAGCAGCATTTCCATGAAGCAGGATGGTTCTTTCACTCCATCTCCTAATGTCCCTCAGACTTTGGGCTGGTGCAGTCCCTGCCTTGCTGCTGACCTGGTCAGGAAACCTGCGGAGAGCAATCCAAAGCACTTGGGTGCTCAAAATTAGGCAGATTTTTCACTGCATGTTAGGGAATGTTGGCTTATACAAGTTGCATGCCGACACCTAAATATAGCAGAGAACCTTTTTCACCTCAGAAAGACTACTCATTTTGTCTGGCATGGCCTCCCTTCATCACCCCCTCGCCCCCAGCCGCCACTTGCTCTAATGTCTGTGTATCGACTTAGATATACAGGGTTTCGACTATGTGGTTTTCTTAATTTAAATTTGGTTTTGAGAAAGAACGAGATGAGCTCCAAGTAACAGAATGTGATAGCTCTGGAATATTACACAGCATTAATCTCAGCAGTGAGTGGGAGCAAGACACTGAGGGATGCGCAGCCCGAGAAAACCAGGAAGGCTCAGTAAGTAGCAGGAGCAGATAGAAGCAGACAGCTTGGGAAGATTTCTTGGAAAAGAAATGTCAGCATAAAGAAGGCAGACAGGGGAGAGAGACAACCCAGGCCACTTCCAGGGCAGGCCTTTCAGTGAGTGCCAGCAGCTCCGTGCTCCTGGATGTGGAATTGTTTTATGGGTTTCTCTCATTTCCAGGCTCTTGGAAAACTATTGTCTAGTGCCTGACCTAACGGGAAGTGCAACTGCTCAATACAGGGAGCACATCCAAGAAAAAAAAATGAAAAGCAAAACCTTACATTCTGAGGTTGGCTTTCCCTATTTTTAGCTTGTCTGCAAGTTATCCGGAGATGCATGCAACTTATTTTGGAAGGTTTAGGAAGCAGAGGGTGTTGCCAGTTCTTGCAGTGTGAGAAACCGAATGTGCTGCATTTCTTGTGACAGATGATGAGCTGCAAACGATGCCTAAATAGGCAGCGTGGTTAAGGGAGGGTGACTGTTGCATTAAAGATCTTTCAAGCAGTTGCCTCCCCAACCTTAAAAAGAGATACACACAGAGAGAGAGGGAGAGATGGACAGAGACCCAACTCATGGATAGTTCTGCAGTTGAGGTCACAGGTTGGATAAAATGCTTAGAAATTAATGAATTGGGCTGAGGCTGCAAAGATGCTTTGCCTTTCCAAACCCTCTCGTAAGAGGGATGCTACACTCTGCCATTTGCAAAGTTCTCCACAGATCTGCTGGGCACCAAGCAGCAGGAGTCTTGTTGCTGAGGGTTTGCCCGTGTTGCACGTGAAATCATTGCCCTAGATGGGCTTCCTTCCCAACCCCATTAAGTGCCTCTCCATTCTCTGGCCTGACCCACCAGTGAGTTGCATCCTGAGCTCTACAAAGAGCAAGCCTGAGGCTTTCACTGAGCTCCCACCTCTGTTTGTGATCCAGGCCCCCCTGGAAGGAGAACAGTGGTTTAACTGTGGCTGCCTACAGTCTCTCCTCTGTGCATTATTGCACAGGCATGAAGAACTTGATTTTGTTTTCCTCTGAACCACTGTAGCTGATTGACTCCCACTGAGTTGCTCCTGATGGAGAGCTAAAACTGTCCCTCACCAAACACAGCTATGTCTGATACACACAGGCTCCCTCTTTCTTCTAGCTGTATTTACTGCTCAGGGCTTGTTAGCTCCCTAGTACATTTTCTTTTTCCTGGTCAAACCAGGAATCCAGCTGAGGTGCCATTCCCTTGTGCAAGCTCTGGGAGCATCAAGATCCTGAAGGTAAAGTCACGGCAGAAGGTCATAGCCAAGGGATTTGTGTTCTGTTCCACCAGGAGGTTATTGCCTGCCATGCTCAGGCACTAATTGCTGATGAGACAATGTGTATGTAATACATCTTACTTCTAATCGTGTAAACAAGTATTTCCTGGCCTTGGCACTGACAGCCAAAATGTGATTAAAATTCACGTTATGAGTTTCCTCTTTTCACTGAAAGTGAGTGCTTCCACCGAGCCAAGGAAGGTAGCTGCCCTGCCAGGGCTGTGACCCGAGCTGTAGCCTGGACAATAAATTCTGAGAAGGAAGATGTAAACCTCTGGGAACAGCCTGTTTCCTGGGAAGGTCTGCGGAGCCTGTCGCTTGGAGGACCCCACTGCATTGCTTCAGCAAGGAAAAGGCAGTGCTGCCCCACCATGGCCAAAAGGGATGCCATATCCTGAGGTCTTCAGCGTCACATTTCTGGCTTCATGGGAGGACAAGCTGAAAAAGAGGCAGATACGTCTCTTGTGCATCTTGCCTTCACCCTCTTGAAATGCCTTCAGTCTGTGCATCAGGGCTTCTCTTCTTCATCACCTGTGGGGCCAAGGAGGAACTGCTCAGCTATTCTGTGCAGACCTTGGACGTGGCGGGGTTTGTTTCTCTCTTATACCTGTCCTCCAGTGATGCAGAGGAGTGTGGCATCAGCATGTGGAGAGGCTGGGGTTGTGCTCCCAGCAGGCTGCCTGCTAATACCTGTGGGCTTTCAATGATGTGCAGGGGCAATTATATTTTCCAGCCTCAGCTGAAGGAAACAACTACACAACTTTCCCTTCCTCCCTTCCTCCCTTCCTCNNNNTGGTCACCTGGGAACTGCCATGGTCAAGTCCCAGGTTGTCACAAAGGACCTGAACATGAGCAAGGCCCATGTGCTCCCTCTGTGCTCTTCCTGCAAGCCGGGGTGGTTTTGAGTTTCACCAGCCTCCTGTAGACTTGGGAAGTGAGGCGTGGATGCCCCCATGTCCCCTTGCTGGTCTCTTAGCTGGTCTCAGCAAGTTGAGGGGTTATATCATATCCCAGGTGGATGCTAATTTATTCAGGAAGGTTTGCTCCTTTGGCAGATGTTCCACATTTCACTACATCAGAGACTAAGATGTCAGCAGAGAGGGCAACATGCATATTCAGGGACTCCTTTAATGCCAGGCACGGCAGAAAGCATCAGCTGCTTGGCAGGAACGGCTTGAAATGCTGAGTGGCTATTGGTAACACACCTCGGTGCACTCTCTACAAGGTAGGGGGGGACTCCTTTGCAGACCTTTGAGTCTCAGCCCATTTATTAGAAGGGCTGATTGACTTCTCCTCTGCGACTCCTCAGGAGCAAGCTATATGGGGAATTTAGAGACCACCGGGTGCAGTGCTCTTGCACCCTACGGTGGAATGATATTTAAGCTTTTCTTCTAGAAGATGGTTTAATGCAGCCCTTCTTCCAGGTTGCTTGCTCGGGGGTTGCCAGTAAGCCTGTAAGCAAGTGCATGAGGACCGTAGCCTGGTTACTGTGCATTAGCTCCCTCCAGTAGTTAGTCGTCTGTGGACATACAAAGGTGGCTGAAGGTGATCAAATGTGTTTGTTGATGTTTTCCATTTTATCCTATAAAGCTTCTAGTCAGAGCTGAGAAAACAGTAAATACTTAGCCTGTAAAGAGCTGAGCGCCCCGCTAATCGCAGAAGCAAGTTGATACAGTTAAAGTATAATATTTTTCAGTTTTCTTTATTTATTCAGGCTTCCTGGCTTGTAACTTTACCTTTTGCGAGTGCAGGAGGACTGTGGTGTTGGAGTAAATGACACTAAGGAACTTGGAGCGTGTAGTCAATATATAAATCAATATATAGTCAATATATGTATATAACAATATTTAAGTCAATATACAAATGCTGGTGGCATCTCATGGGTGAAGACTTCCTTGGTCTTGCTGGAGGACAATAACTGGAATCATTTCAGTGTTGCTCTTTCAGGATGCTCCAGACCCAAGCATATCTGAAACTTATCAGCAACAGTTACTGGCACCTGGAGTGCCACCCAGATGAATGCACTGGGAACGCCGATCAAAAGCAGGTGACCATTCAGGTGAGCAACAAGCACTGCCAGAGGTCATAGAATCATAGAATTGTCTTTGTTGGAAAGGACTTTCAAGATGGAGTCCAGCCATCAACCTAACACTGCCCAAACCACCACTAAACCATGTCCCTCAGCACCACATCTACATGTCTTTTAAGTACCACCACGGATGGTGATTCAGTCACTTCTCTGGGCAGCCTGCTCCAATCTTGATAACCTTTTTGGTCATTTCTGGAATTTTTCCTATTATGCAATCTAAACCTTCCCTGGCACAACTAGAGTTTCCTCGTGTCCTATAACTTGTTACTTGGGAGAAGAGACTGGCCCCCACCTCGTTACACCCTCCTTTCAGGTAGCTGTAGAGTGCAATAAGGTCTCCCCTCAGCCTTCTTTTCTCCAGGCTGAACAACCTCAGCTCCCTCACCTTCTTCTCATAAGACTTGTTCTCTAGATCCCTCACCAGTGGTGAGCAGGCTCAAAAAACTAAAATCCCTGAGCATTCTTCTGGTCAACTGGGAAGTCTGAGTGTCATGCAGTTGAGCACTTCATAGAGCTAGAGGTGCTCAGGTTGGACCCGTTAGACATCTGCTTCCTACCCTGAAAGCTTCAGCACTGCTCTCCTGCAGTCCCCATCGGCTTGCTGTGCAAAGGTGCCCAAACATGGGACACCAGGACAGCACCAGACGTGGCTGCAGTGCTCTTTGTCATCCTGCTGGATGTAGGTTGTAGCCTGCAGGTTGTAGCCTGGCTACAACCACCCAGAAGCCGTACAGCCTCTGCCCCATCAATAGGGTGGTTCAAGACTTGTCTAAGCTGAGCTGGCGGCATTTGGACCCACAGCATGGAGGAAGGCAGCTAAGCAGCAGGGTAAGGAGGAAAATTTAGGAGAATCATAGAATGGTTAGAGTTGGAAGGGGCCTTAAAGATCATCGCGTTCCAGCCCCCCTGCCATGGGCAGGGACACCTCCCATCAGGCCAGGTTGCTCCAAGCCCCATCCAGCCTGGCCTTGAACACTTCCAGGGATGGGACAGGAGAAAACACTCCTCTTTTGAAGCTGGTTATACTGCAAGGAAGAAGATGGGGTTCATGATGGGGTTCATGAAGGCTGGATGGTGTGCAGAGTAAGGCCCTCACCAGCTGCCTGGAGAGGGAAGCTTGGAGAGCGCAGAGCTCCTGAGTTGTGGAATATGTATCTTTTTTTCTTTTCTGTAAGTCAGCAACTGAGATAAAGCTCTAAACCCCACACTCACTGGTACCACAGTAGAATTTCTGCAAAAGGTTCAGAAAACCTGAATTATACCAAAGAAGGAAAAGCGGTGGCTTTAGGGACACCCAGCGTGGACTCCGATGCTGGCTAACGGGAAGCTCATTGCAGAACCGAGCTGAACCTGAACGCAGCAGCTCTGGCTGTGGTGCCATACGGTGTAATTTCTCCTGCCTCTCCTCTTGCAAGCTATTTATACCACCCCCAACTTCACGTAGGCTGCAGCCGCCTCTGTGCCTGAGCATCTCAGACCGAGTGAGCCGCTCTCGGGAGGATGCTTTCTTCTAGGAATCAGGGCACAAAAGCTGTTGGGCATCTCCCAGTGAAATGGGCAACCGAGGGCAGGGGAGCAGCAGGATGGAGGCAGCGCTCATCACTGATCCATGTTGTCCTTTGCACGGGAAAGAACCTGAGACATCAGAACATGAGAAGAGCATCAATACATGCATAGTGGGTGGAGGGGTGGGGGGTGGGGGTGCAGTTTAGGATAATTTAGGATAAAAATTTCATTTTTATGAATTTAGGATAAAATTAATTTAGGATAAAATTAAAATTTAGAATTTAGGATAAAAAGGAGGCAGAATTTACATCTGCTTTTGGCCATCTTACAAAAAAGCTAAGGCACTTCCTCCAAGGTGGTGGGAAGCCCAGCTCTCCTGGAACATGTGTGAGCCCTCGGGAACGCTCATTAGGTGGTTTATCACTTCCTCCTAAATTACTGGGAAAAGACTTGAGTTGACACTGAATACTTCTGAAAAATGTATTATTTTCTCACATTTAGCTAGAGCCTTTTGAGCGCTTAGCTCCTGGGTGGGTAAGCATATGCGGTGCCTCATTTCCCCAATAAAATGAGGCTTTTTGGGCAAAGGCCTTGCTTGCCCTGTGTTCTTGTAGCCACACCATCTCTTTGCTGTTCTCTGGGTGTTGCAACAGCGTGGGCTTGTTGTGCCCCAGAGTTCATCACCTGCAGAGCACCTCTGGTGTAGGCAAAGCTTGGCACGGGTCCCTTCTCCTTCGCAGGATCCAGAGGTGGCCTCGCTCTCCAAGCACGGCCAAGACTTCATCCTGCAGACCGCCGCGTATCACACGCGGTGAAAATCCTATTAGAAACGTCTGTGAAGGCTGGATGCTGACAGAGCTGTCTCAGGACAGCTAAACTGCTGAGACAGTCAGTCCATCATGTGCCAGACCCCTGTGTTACTAGTGGCCTAATTTGGGCCTGCAGGGAGAGAATGATTAGAAAACGGCAACCCACGATACGCAGCGCTGAATGTTTGGTGGTGATAATGGCCAAGAATCACAACCGAAGTCCATCTTGGGGCCAGAAAAGGAAATAGTTGTGCAATAGCATCACTTCCTATTCAAATTCTGCACAGAGAGGGAATCAAAGTCCGAGATAAGCATCACAGGGTGAGGCTGATACGCACTAGAGGTATATTGGCCATGAGAGCTGGTTTGAGTCTTCCTGGTTGTGACCTACAAAATCCGTGCCTTTTTCCTTCGGCACTTCTCCCCAGGATGGAAGCTCTGGGTCTAGGGTAGTGCCAGACACCAATTTACGAATTCTCATGGTGCATTTGTAAGCTACAGGGAGCGAAGTCTATGCTGTTTCTGAACATGAACATGCACATAAGCATGTATTATGTTTTTAACTTACAGATTATCAGCATCACAGTTGTAATGAATGCATTTTAACTTTCCTGGGCAGCTCTGTGACCCAGTCTCTATTTTTCAAACTATGCTGTAATGAAAGATATTAGTAGCATAATATCTCAGGCTACGACCGTTCACAGCAAAGGTATCTCAGCTGGGAACAGAAACCCACCATGCTCCTTCCTTCCTATTGCATTTCTTAAGGCAAATTTGGTGCTCTGCAGCCAGGATGGGAAAACTACCTTGTGAGTACACGGAGGTGAGACCAGCTGGGAACTGCCAGACCAAGTAACCTCTGCGTTCTGCTCTCCCACCTCAGCCTTTGTTTTGATGAAATCTGAGGGAAGCAGCGGTGGAAGTTCTCAACAGGTATAATCCGACCTACTGAGTTGCTTGCTACTTCTGAAAGGGGTTCGTGTTGCCTCTCTGCTTCCCAGTGCCTCCCAAAGCAACCGATGGCTGGAGCACGGTGAGCTGCTCCATCTCCCCCTGCAGCCTCACGCTCACCAGATGTAACACAACCAGAGCAAAGCGAACGCAGGGACGAGGTCTCCTGTTCAACAGCAGCTGCTGTTGTTTTGAGTCAGGCATGAGATGAAGTCGCACCTGGCATCCAAGACATGTTTGCATTAACCCTTTCTCAGGGTAGGGTTAACCTAGGAAGCTCAGCCTTGCAGTACATGATCCTCTAACCCAAAACATGAAGAGCATGCCAAGAGCAGAAAATGGAAGCTGTGCAAAGGTTTGTTTTCATCTGCTGGTGGGCTGGAAAAGCCCTCTGGGCTTTTCATAATCATAGAATTAAAGATCATTGAATTCCAGCCCTCCACTGCCATGGGCAAGGACACCTCCCATTAGAGGAAGCTGCTCAAAGCCATGTCCAGCCTGGCCTTGGACACCTCCAGGGATGGGGCATCCAGAACTTCTCTGGGTAAAGCCAGAGGAGTCTGTGCCTACTCCCATTTTAATTTTGAATCTCTCAGATACCAGTGCTGGCTGACTCAGCACACATCATGTAGCAGTTGCTTGCAAACAGATGCGTTGTTATTCATTGCTTCATGTGGTGCTGCCACCTTCTGTGGGGCCAGAGGGCAGAAGAACCTGCCCTAGGAACCTCTCTTGCAGGCTCATCACCAGTGTGCAGAAGTACCACAGGAGCATGGCAATGGGATCATCAAGTGAGCAGAACTTATCCCTGAAGGACACGTATAGTGTCTTAAGAGCACATAGGTCCTGTGTCAGTGAAGGCAGTCACTGGGTGCTTTGGTCCTAGGACCTGCCCTGCAGGTTGCAGGGTTCCTCTTCCAGCACCCAGGAGTTTGTAACCCACAATGCTTGCTTGCAAGATTAAAAAGAAGAAAGAAAGGGAAAAAAAAAAAAACCTTTTGGAAGAAACCCTTAAAAAAAAAAAAAAGTTCCGTCATAGGATTGCTGTTTTACTCCAGATAAAGAGCTATTTTTCAAGGCAGTCGAAAGGAAAGCAACTTGTTATGTTTTATGGCCTCTGTTGCCCCCTCCAGTCCTAGATTAGTAGTTGGTGCTGTTTGGAAAACAACACTCCTGGAAAAACCTACACTAATAATAATGTCTCAGGCTCATTATTTGATATACATCTGACATGCCTTGGAAGTGAAAATTGGGGTCAGAATTTCCTTTTCCGGCACTGCCAGCTTTCTATCGGAAAAGCAAAGCCTGTTTATGGAGGAGATGAGCTTTATAGGAAATGAAGTGATTTTGCAGAGGAATGACGAGGCCTCCCAAAGCTTTCTGCCATAAACAAAAAAGGCACCTGTAACCTGGCCTTCTGCAACCCGTCAGCACACACATGCACGTGCACATAAAAAAAATTAACAGTCCACCTAAAATATTGTAAGCAAGTCCATTTTTCTCTTTGGTGGCAAGCCTGAGGGCACACATGCTGATCAGAAGTTTGTTTCTTGGCTGTACCAACCAGCAGGAGCCCCAGCTTCACTTCACCCTCCTTGCAGAGGTGGTGGTGGGGGTTCAGCTATAAAAACAAACAGAAAAATGCTGACTCCACATCTTTTAAAGCCATGTCACTCTGGTTTTAATAACAAATACTATCATTATGTTATTGTGTCCTATGTTTACTGATTGTTTTTTTCAAGCCAGATAGATGAGGCACCTTCAGTAATTTCATACTAAAGAGTGTCACTCTCTCGGGGAGGTAATTTTAGGGGTGCAGAGGGGAAGCCAAGATCTGATCACGGAGCAGAGAGGGGGAGCAGGCTGCAGAGATTCATACCTGGATGATGCACACAATCCCTTCCAGGATCTGAAAGAAGCTACAGGAGAGCTGGAGAGGGACTCTTTGTCAGGGAGTGGAGTGATAGGACAAAGGGGAATGGTTTTAAACTGGAAGAGGGGAGATTTAGATTAGGTCTCAGGAAGCAATTCTTTGCTGTGAGGGTGGTGAGACACAGGAACAGGATGCCCAGAGAAGCTGTGGAGGTGTATATATGGAGCTGCCCCATCCCTGGAGGGGTTCAAGGCCAGGCTGGATGGGGCTTTGAGTGACCTGGTCTGGTGGGAGGTGTCCCTGCCCATGGCAGGGGGGTTGGAATTGGATGATCTTTAAGGCCTCTTTCAACTCTAACCGTTCTATGATTCTACAAATCTCTCCTGCAGAGATGCCCACCTACTGAAAGGACACAAAGAATTCAGCACAACAATGGGTTTCATCAACCCTTTAACATCCAAAATGGGTTCCTCAGTCAGTTACACTCAGTTCCTCCAAGTAAGTTTTCTAAGGGAAGGCCTATTTAGAAAGGCAGAAGAGCTCTTTCTCCTACCTTTGGGAGCTCTGCTGTGTGCTCCTGCCGTGCCTTACGGACTGCATCCAAAAGACAGCATCTGTCAGCCCTTGTACTCTGAAATGCCTGGGCGAAAATGACAGCACAGTGGTGTCTAGTGGTTACATCTTTTCACAGGATTTATAAATTAAAAGGTACAGTTCTCTCTCTTTGAAATAATAATGAGGGAGACTGGGCACTTGGGCTACAAAGGTGCTTTAAACTGGGGACTAGAAAGGCCAGGTGACCAATGTGCTGGCAAACCAGCATATCAGGACTGTGCACCCCTGAAATGGAGAAGAACAAAGTCTGACCAAGACCCACCCCAAATGCAGCCTTCTTCCCAGAAAGATTTTGGGGGGGAGGTCACATTTCTTTCTGATTCTCTTCAGGTTTAACTTCACTGCCCCATCTCTTCGAGCCCACTTGTCGGCTTTGCGAGTCTGAGAGACTCCCATCAGGTTTTGCAGAACCAGCAATGACAACCACGAGGGCCAAAAGCCAAATATTCACTGTCTTCCCCATTGCCCACGAGTAGGATTCTCACCAGCTGTGGTTTTTGTGATAATACAGATGTGTGTGGAAGCCCGGCACGTTCCAACACAGCCCACCAGTGGGACTGAGAGAAGGTGGTTTGGAGCTGACGAGGTTAAACAGCTGAACTGCTGGAGAAGTGCACTTGCTGAAAGCATATTTTAGTATACAAGACTCTCAACTGGATGTTAAAGGGGAGAGAGAGGATGATTACCAGATTGACGGTTAAGAAAATTGTCATTTCAACTGACAACAGAACAAACAAAGAATTAGCGAGGTAAATCTGGAACTCCCATACACGCAGGCTTATCTTACCATCCCTGAGTAGAACAGTCTACTCGGGAAAAGACAGACTTTCAAGGAAAATGATGGCATTTTTAAAAATAGCCTTTGCTGTTTAAAACGCATGTAATTAATGACAAAACTTTTCAGAGATACAGTTGGATTAGTTCTGCTGGGACTGGTTCTCCTGTTCCTGTGATTCTCTATCAAGCTTGAAAGCAAAAAAAAAAAAAAAAAAAAAAATTGAAATGAAATAATTTGTGGGGCAAAACCGGTTATCTCCACCAAAATTAGAGATGAACTTTAATCAGTTACTTGAAGGGTAAGCTTTCATATTGGAAGGCTGTGGAATCAGCTCTTTTATCATGTGCAACAGAGACTGTTGTTACACTCCAGTACATGCTTAATACAGCAAATGTTCGTTGTTCTGAGCAGCACAAGCACACTGCAGGGGAAGGGACGTCTCCTCCGAAACCTGCTATTCCTATCACATGGATGAGAAAGTGGATCTGAACCCTGCTGAAAGGCTGGAGATCTCAAGCTTGCGCAGCTTCTCACTGCAGTGACACAATTCCGATTGCTTGACGAGGCAATTTAATCACCCTCTTAAACTGGTGGTGGGCGGAGGGCAGGCCTGTCTTCTCTTCTGCATGTTAGTGTGGCCACTTGGGCTGTGAATCGGATGGAAGAACTAGAATCATAGAGTCATCCAGGCTGGAAGGGACCTCCAAAGGTCATCTAGTCCCACCTCCCCACAGTCACAGGGACACCCCCAACTAGACCAGGTTGCCCAGGGTGTCATTGAGCTTCGCCTTGAACATCTCCAGGGAAGGGGCCTCAACCACCTCCCTGGGCAACCTGTTCCAGTGTTCTACCACCCTCAGAGTAAAGAAATTTTTTCAAATATTCACCTTAAATCTACCCTTCTCCAACTTAAGTCCATTACCCCTCATCCTGTCGCATCAGGCCTTTGTGAACAGACCCTCCCCAGCCTTCCTGTAGCCCCCTTTAGATACTGAAAGGCTGCTCTAAGGTCTCCCAGGAGCCTCTTCTCCAGGCTGAACAGCCCCAGTTCCCTCAGCCTGTCCTCCTAGCAGAGGTGCTCCAGCCCTTTGATCACCTTTGTGGCCCTCCTCTGGACCCTCTCCAACAGGTCCATATCCTTATAACTACCATATAACTAACTTCCATACAACTACCTGAAGCTTTTACCAGGTCTCTACCCAAAGCTTAGTAAAACCCCGGAGCGAGGGGCTGGCTGGATAAATCAGCCCCTGGTTTATCTCACCATTCATCTGAACAGCTGCTATTTCCGACACAGGCTGGGGGATCAGAAGCCCAGGTAGATCTGCGTATCCACACGGAGACGGGGTCACCCACGAAGTCCAGGAGCTGCCCTCACGCAGATGACACTGACCCAAAGCGGCACCAAGGGCAATACTTCCCTGGGATGGACTGTTCACACCGGCGCCGCTCGCTTCACTCCTGTGCCCGAGATATCAGAGCAGGCTCAAAATGGACTGCAAAAGGCAGATCTTTCTGTGCATCAGCTAAAAGAAGTATGAAAAAAAATTCTTGGCCTTCTTACTTGACTTAAAAAAAAAAACAACAAAATTACAGCTGTAAAACGTAGTAACTTTATTTTTAAGCCGAAAACTATGTTTAAACAAGTGTTGCTGTTTAATTCGTACGCTGCAAGGATTTCCACTTCTGCCAGAAAATTCCTGAATGCACAGCCTTACGGTGAGAATCCGTTTTCAAAAATAGGCCACTGGGGCTACTCCCGAGAGGTAGAAGCTCGTGGATTTACAGCGAAACCGATTCCACTCTCAGAAAAATGAAACAAGTATTCAGGTTCGCCCCACATACACAGCAGTGGTGACAACTGCTCCGCTACCAAAAAAATACGATGCGATTTGCCTGCTAACCTTTCTGCTTCGGGAGTTTATCAGAAGAGGCCAGGACTTTAAATTAAATGAAGAATCAAAGAGAAATTCTGCTGTTACAGAATTCTCCCCTTTTGTCTGAAGCTCGAGGAAGGGCCACCAGTGGCAGATCTACGCACAAACTGCCTTGTTAGAAAAGCTTTGATGGTGTAATAAAAGGTGAATAAATATTGTGAAGGAGCGTGTCTGCGAAAGGTTTTACAGATTAAGTGACTGTCCTGTGATAGCAGAAAGGTTCAGGAAGAACTGAATTAAAGAAATGAACGTTTCACAGCATCTCGCAGTACAGCAGGTCCCATACAGCGGTGCCAGAGCATGTCTTGTGAGCTGGGACTGGAAAAGAGAGCAAATAGAGTTGGCAAACACAAAAGATTTTGGGGGGGGAGGGAAAAAAAGCCAAGGACAGTAGGAAGAAAACATGCAAAACAGGCACTTGAAAAGGAGAAGGAAAACTTTGATGTTTTTGCAGTGAGCAAGATGACACAATTTCTACTGGCTTTTAAAATAGATTTGAAAACTCTACCTATTACAGCCTTTTTGGTCCATTTTACAGAGAACATATGGTCTGAGCACAAAGCAGATACAATCTGAAAGTAGCCTCAGCCTAAAAGGCACATGAAATGCCAGGGAGGCGCGGGGGGAAACAGAGAGGCAAAAAATAATGATGAGCTGCCCCAAGTTTAAGTCTTCTGCCATCTGGAGAGTCTCACTGGAGCGTGCTGAGGCTGTGCCGCAGTGACATCCTCCCTGCGTCTGAGGTGAGCCACGAAGGAAAAACATTTGCTGTTATTTTTCTGAATCATCTTGCGCTTTGAAACCACTTCTTGTGACAAACCGGGCAAATACCAAGGAGCAGGCAGTCTAACGGGGAACCTGGAATTCCTCCCAGGCTCCATACGAGCCCAAAGTTGTAAGTGAGGAGACATTAAACTACCCCAGCTCAGGCACCCGGAATATTTGTTGCAACGGATGACTCTTCTCCACGCAGCCCAAAAAAAGTCTGGCAAGTATTTGTCTACCAGACACTTGGCCCTATTATTACTGATATGGCAGGAATAAGTTTCCAGACAACTTTTCCTTCAAGGGATGCAAAGGGCAGATGCTGAGAAAGAACTCTGAAGACGGAAGGGATATCATCCAGAGAGACCTGGACAGGCTTGAGAGGTGGGCTCGTGAAAACTTCATGAAGTTCAACCAAACCAAGTGCAGGGTCCAGCACCTGGGACGTGGTAATCCCAGGCACAAATACAGGTTGGGCAGAGAATGGCTGGAGAGCAGCCCTGAGGAGAAGGACTTGGGAGTGCTCATGGATGAGAAGCTCAACATGAGCTGACAGTGTGCGCTGGCAGCCCAGAAAGCCAACCATACCCTGGGCTGCATCAAAAGAAGCGTGACCAGCAGGTCATGGGAGGTGATTCTGCCCCTCTGCTCTGTGCTCGTGAGACCCCACCTGGAGTCCTGTGTCCAGCTCTGGAGTCCTCAACAGAGAAAGGACATGGACCTTTTGGAACACGTCGAGCAGAGGGCTGTGAAGATGATCTGAGGGCTGGAGCACCTCTCCTATGAGGACAGGCTGAGATAGCGGGGCTTTTTCATCCTGGAGAAGCGAAGGTGCCAGGGAGACAGACCTTCTAGCAGCCTTCCAGTGTCTGAAGGGAGCCTACGCAAGAGCTTGAGAGGGACTCTGTAAGGAAGTGCAGTGACAGGACAAGGGGCACTGGGTTTAAATTGGAAGAGGGGAGATTTAGATTAGATCTCAGGAAGCAATTCTTTCCTGTGAGGGTGGTGAGGCACTGGAACAGGTTGCCCAGAGAAGCTGTGGCTGCCCCACCTGCTGTGGCTGCAGGGGTTCAAGGCCAGGCTGGATGGGGCTTGGAGCAACCTGGTGTGGTGGGAGGTGTCCCTGCGTGTGGCAGGGGGGTTGGAACTCAATGATCTTTGAGGTCCCTCCAACTCTAACCATTCTATGGTTCTAGGACAGTAAGAAAACCTGAAGAATAGTGTGTAAATATTTGATATGCTGTTCCCAAGCACTGGGTATACGTTATTGTGCAGGTATTATGTAGAGGCAGAATAACTTGGTTTCATCAAGAGCTGGAGTGGAAGGAATCAAAAAAGGAGAGGAAGGGAAGATTTAAGGAAACCTGCAATCCAAGATAGCAATACACCTGGCAAAGAGTACGGCAGCATCTTTTCTCTGCTGGGCATTTAATTTTGGTGGTGTTCATCTCTAAGGCCAGCCGGCTGCAAGCCCCACAGCATAAAAACAGGTTCACAAGCCGCCTATTTCCCATTGGATTCTTAACCAGGACACAGGAAAGGTTCCATTTAAAAATCATTTTATTATTAACATAATCTTCCCATTTAGCCAAGTGTGGGTCACGTATAAGGAATGTCGGTAAATATCCCATTTGAGGCTTCTTTTTACATATTTCCATTGATAAATAAACTCTGAATTCACATAAAAAAGTTAAACTTAAATAACTAATATATTTTTGTAACAGCCATACATTGGTAAAATATAAATATTCTTGTACTCAGCCTTTGCTCTAAATAGAGGTAACAGTTAGCCACACATCACAGTTATTAACAACTAAAACCAAGAAATCAACTGATTTTCTGGCCTGGACTAAAATAGAGATGGAAACAGAAAATTCACATTTTGACTTCGGGCCAAAAGAGGTTGAGAGGCAGGAAGAGAACAGTTTTATTAACAGCCTCGTTAAAAATAGTCTGCTATGCCACTGAATTTTAACTTAATTCTACATTTGGTAGTTGATTCCATTATAATTTTATGTAACACTCAAGTATCACTAACAAAATATGGCACATCATCCATGAACAATGTAACGATGCTTTAAAAACTACCAGGGCAAAAAATGCAGGCGATATGAGTGATTTGGTTCTGGTCAGCCCTTCCCTCCTCTCAGTCTAACGTTCATATATTGCATCACGTCACCGTTTTGGCCACTTTCCCACAAAAGACTGGAGTTTCTTATTGTAACTCTAATAGAAGTTTGTTCAAACTAACCAGTTACCAGGCAGGCCTAACAAACCCCGGGTTTCCTCACCCAGGAGACAGACCGAAATGGGTTGATGAGGATGCCATCTCAAAGGACTCTGGGAATGATGGTAAAAGGGACCACGGGACTGCTGGCTTCAAGCTCCAGTGCCGTCAGGAAGCATTCGGTGGCAGCATCGTCATTGCCTTGAGCCTGCAGCACCTCTCCCAGGCCGTTCCACACCTCGTGGGCTGTGGAGTTCACCTGGACAGCATCTCTGAGAATCTTCTCCGCCAAGCTGTAGCGCCCAAGCTGGTGAAGAATCAGAGCCTGCAAGAAAACCAAGGAAAAAATGGATGAAATGGTCGGCAGGACTTTCCCAAAGCTCAAGTGACACATTGCAACAGTGAAATAAGTGTATGTAGCTCTTGCGTTCAAAGTGTTATAGACTACAATACTCCTTCTTTTTTAATTTATTTTCTAAAGGAAAGAAATGACCTGAAGCAGGACTGGAGCAGGCTGCTCCATACCAACAGGGAGATAATTTCCTCAGGAGCATCCTAGACACAGATTCTCCATTTTCCTCTGTGGGATGGGATCCAATTCAACACCACACGATCCAAGAGGATGTCCAAACCTACTAGGATACAGGCTGAGTGAGGTAGTGGAAATCTCCATCCATCACATTCAGCTTTGTGTGGCAGAAAAGTTATGGAATGACCCAATAAGAGAGCTTTAATCTGGGAGTATTGCAATCCTAATGATAGGCATTTTTACCTTGTGATTCTGCACTGCAAAATGCATACAGACCCCTAATCTTCATTTCCCAGAGAGGGGGCCTGAGCCCTTGTGATTTCTCCCCTCCCGACTCCTACTCCTCAGACCGCAACTTCTATTTCCCTCTGTACATCTGTCCCTCAAATCCTTTTCAACCTGGATGATTAGGAAGTACTGAAAATTCTATTCAAGCCCTGAATTATCCAAGCTATGCTTCTGGAATTCTGCCCATCAGGCTGACTTCCAGCACGGGCAGAACTGCAATCTCCATCCTACAGCGCGACGGAGCAGACCATGCTCTGAAGAACACTATGAAGAGGGCTGTGTAGTATCGGCAAGTAAATAAATACATGCAACAAAGGCTAATTTCTATCAGCCCAGCAGATGTTCTCACAAAAAGGTGCCAGAGGGCTCTTCTGGTTTAGGATTGTTTTGGTTTTTTTTGAGCTGTGAAACGAGTCAGCATTTCCAGGATGAGTGATCAGTACTTCCAATCCCCAAAATCAGATAACTCACGGGGTTGGTGTTTTTTCCCTGCAGGAAAGTGTCAGTGACTGGTAGGTATCAGATGTGAAACAAAAAACAAAGTAAGGAGGTGGAATAAATACAGGTGCTTTGGCTGCATGCATCTAACCTTAGTAAAATTAAGATGTTCTTAATTTTCGAGATGAGATTGTCTATTTAATTTTCAAAAATCTTCAGTTTTTTCTTTGTGGATTTGTATTATTTATACTAATTAAACATATGAGTTCTTTGAATATTGGTAAGAATGTTTTTTTCCCCAAGTACGGCAGACTATTTTCCCTGCTTGCTAAGGATACAAGCTGTTCTTTTCAAGACAACCTGATTTTGGAGATAGAAGCCTATTGATGGGAACAGAAACACCTTATAGAATCATAGAACCATCCAGGCCAGAAGGGACCTCCACAGGTCATCTAGTCCCACCTCCCCACAGTCGCAGGGACACCCCCCAACTAGACCAGGTTGCCCAGGGCCTCATCCAGCCTCACCTTGAATATCTCCAGGGAAGGGGCCTCAACCACCTCTGTTCCAGTGTTCCACCACCCTTAAAGAAATTTTTCCTAATATCCAACCTAAGTCTACTCTTTTCTAACTTAAATCCATTGCCCCTCGTGCTATCAGTGCTGGCCTTTGTGAACAGCCCCTCCCCAGCCTTCCTGTAGGCTCCCTTTAGATACTGGAAGGCTGCTATTAGGTCTCCCCGGACCTAATTATGTCACATCTGCCCTATTCTGTATGGGAAGGAAGCGCAGCAGCGATTTTCCAGGTGATAGAACTGGAGCAAATACTAGCCAGTTGCCTGCTGTTATACTTCCTCTAAGAATAGAAGCTATTTAGCACTAGTGAAGGAACCCATCTTGCGTGGTTGCATCCTCATGTTTTGAGGGCACAGCTTTTCAGTGGGAAAGTCTCCCAAAAGTCCATCTTTCGCTGGTGTCTCAGGCTGGGATGGTACCAAGATTCTGCCTTGGGTAGCAGCAACGGGGCAACAAGCTTTGCTTCCAAAGAACCAATGGAGAGGAAATTAGGTTGAGCATCAAAAGAACGGTGGCGTTTGGTCACTCTAATTGTGGGCTGAGCTCGAAGAAGCGATCTATAGATGGACTCTCGCAGAACGATGGTCAGACGTCATATATTGCGAGTGCCCTCGCGATAGCTTTACTGTGTGCTGCTTGGGAGAGAGAAGGCCTGTAGTCACCACAACTAAGGTTCTAGACAAGCTCTGCACCACAAGGGAACAAAACCCTCTAGGAATTAATATAAAGGGTGAAAACAAAGCGCTTCCAACTTTCTTCTCTGCTACAGGTTACTTTCAAGATCTTGCCAATCCTTTTCTCATCCAGTCTGGAGTTAGAAAGATTCCCTCTAGTTGACTGATGATTTTACATGCGTTTCCTCTATTCTACTCCATTTTACATTGTCCTACGTACAAAACTGCCCTTCTCTGCTTCATTTGTCAAAGCACATGCCCAGCCACTGTTTGTACAATGCTCAGCAAACAGGACCCGGCCCCTGACCGAGGGCTCTTGGTGCTGTTGTCAAAACAGAAGGAATTTATTATTTCTTACTCAATACCTCCTAGGCACCTACACAAATCCAGCCCGGACAAACAGCTATTGAGCCTGAATAGGCAGAAGTATCTTAAAGTACCATTCAAAACGTTTGGCTGAATAATCTTCACTTATGTGTATCTTGCATGTGTAAGGATGGTGGTTGCATCTTCTGTATTACTTTTTTTTTTGAGCAACCTGGTCTGGTGGGAGGTGTCCCTGCCCATGGTGGGGGGGTTGGAGCTCAATAATCTTTAAAGTCCCTTCCAACTCTAACCATTCTATGATTCCACGATTCTATGATTTTGGCTAGTGTCTAATCATGTTTAGCCTTTTAATTAATGAGGGTGATGATATGGTTAGATAAGAAAAAGTTGAAAGGGTATGATAGAGAAAGCAGCTGATCATGAGATCTAGGATAACAGAAATAAGGCAGGAGTCAGTAAAACCAAGTGGAAAGTAACACAAGAGAGCAGTTCTGTGGTGTGGTGGAAGCCGGTCAACCATGCAGCTTGGGAGAAGGACTGGGATAAACCAGGCAACCATGGGATGAACAGGGGAAACCTCAACTGACATCAGGAGAAGTCTCCAGTAGAGAAAGGCAACAGAGACTTTAGCTCTACATGGCTACAGCAGGGCCTCCTCCGGCACCTCCTGCAGTCTGCTTGATTCAACCAAGGTCAAAAGGGAACAGGTACAGAAAATGGATCAATAAAAATCTAAATTTACCAGAGAAGACTACCAGACTTGGTTTGTTTAGCCTAGCAAATGGGAAGCTGAGCTGAGCTCAAGTTACTTGCTATAAAAAACAGTAGAGAGAACAGAATAGAGAAAAAAACTATTTTTGTTGGAGAACAACATTGGTACAAGAACACGTGTGTATAAATTGTCTGTGAGTAAGTTTACCAAAAAGAAAAAAAAAAAAAAAAAAAAAAAGTGAAAACAGTCCTGGCAATTGGATCAGCAAGATTTTGGATCAGCCTTCTATCTGCAGTCGCAGGGTGTAAAACAGGGTTAAGACCGAGTCCTACAGCAGCAGCTCGTGTGCTCTGGTGGGTATGAGGAGATGGGTCTAGAGGGCCCAGGGAGCTCCCACTGCTCCTGCTCCAGGAGCAGGTTCTCCCTCAATCGCACTGTGAGGAAAGAGAGGGATAACATTTCTGTTCCCATATAACTGACGCCTACGAACGTGACACTTCTGTTGTGAGAACAACTTTCTCTTGATCCTTTGGTTTCCACTGAAGAAGCAGGTGCAGAGAAATGTGCAACTGATTAAAAGATTAAAGAGCAAGATTAAAAAGAAAGATTATGGTAGGTATCCAGCTTATTTCTGAAAGAAGCAGCCTAGAATGACAAAAACAATAGATTCTGAAATCTCTGCATGCTTGCTGTTTTAAAAACAACCAACCAAGAAACCCCACAACTTATTCACAGATTTTTGGGCACAAAGCTGAGTAACGGAATTTTCAAATGTATGTAAAAGCGGACGTTTCATCCACATTCACTTCAGCAGGACTCCACCTGGGTAACTTTCAGTGTGTCACTCTACAGTTATCTGTATCCTAGATGAACAAGATACCTCCAACGTTTGGTCTATGGTGATGGTACAGTAAAACCTATAATTACAATTAATACCTACTTCAATAAGCCAGAATTGTATTTTGATATACTTTGGACACGTCAAAATTATATTCTGGCAGTTATTTTTCCTCTCACAATTCAACACATTTAAGTTATCTTTCATTAGCTAAATGTATGCACTCAAATGATTTCTTATTCTCAAATGCAGCTTTACTCAGTCTCCAAGTAAAAACTACAGTTAGCAAATGCATCGTAATTTATTAATAAAATGTCCTCACTAAGAAAAATGTGATAAAATAAGCAACTGTATAATGCCATAATTGCTTTAATAAGCACGTCACGTAGTCTTTGCGGCAGAGGTATCTTCTTTTCTTTGTCCTGCAACCAGGCTTTCACTCCTTGTAAATTTACCTGCCATAATGATTAACCAAACAGTCAACGGAAAACACACGTGTAGAAAAATAAACACGGGACAAAAATGGAAAACTACTTAAGTCACTAATTTCTGCTCTTGAAAACATGTTCAAAACTAGCCATTTAGAGGGGTCTAGTAAGGTCGCGTTTTAAAGTTTGCTTTTAGGCAAATGAGAAGCTAACATTCAATTTTTTTCCACGGAACTAATTTTTTTTAAAAATCAAAGCCACAATTATCAGCCATCGTCCGTCTCACCCAGCCACAGGTGTATCAGAAAGTGCTAAAGAGGATCTGCACTAACAAAAGGTAAAAAGGTAACGCTGTGACGATCGCTCTGGTTTCTTCTACGTGACTAAAAATATCCACTTAGGAGGGCTGGAGGATTTCTTAAGGTTTAAGTGTCTGACGACTACTCCACTCCTCCTGGAAAATAAACAGTTCTCGATCTCAACAGAAGCACCACCTGGGACTTTTACCTTTATTCTTTCGATGTCAAGAGGAACAAGTTCGTTTTCTCCAAGAAAAATATTTGCTCTAGGTAGGAAATGTTCTCAAAAGCAATAAAATTTATTTAAAAGTGGGTAAAAAGAAATAGTGGGAACTTTGGCCATGAGTCTGCTTGCACTTTTGCCTCCTTCAGAGAGGATGCTGAACTCTTAGCACTGAACTCTCTCCTAACTCAGCAGCAGGGGGACTGATAAATGGGAGAAATGAAGAGTAAGAGAAGAACTGTGGCCAAGCTAATATGCAAAAAAAGCCTCCAAGGCTCTCATCGTGTTTAAGAACTGCAGCCTGTTGACCTGCCAAAGACTTGACTATAGAGATTTGAGTTCTACCAGAAAAGATATTAATTTGTTCCTAGTGGGTCTATTATGTGACTTGTTTGCTAAAGAGCTTCTAAATTTGTATGATGCAGACCCTATTTAGCCAAAAAAATACCCCTCAGAGAGAAAAGTTTCCTTGCAAAAACAACCACTGCGAGACAACATTATAAGCATATGAAAATAAAAAACAGACTGATTTTGCTTTTAATGATGAGAGCAGGGAGACAGAGCACTGGAGATACCACTTGCCCCGTTCACTGATAGCCTGCTGAAGACCATTAGCAGCTGCAAACATATAATCTGATATAGAGCTACACAGATGTGTAAAAGACTGATTTTTTTAAAAAAGTTACAATAAAAGGCCGAAAGAACCCATCACATCCAACTCCTCAGTAATTTTCCCAGTTCACTATATTAGATTTTTTAAACAAGTCCCAGCCTGCCTAAGACAGAACCAATTTTCGGCTGTGGTACGCAGAAAGGCATGAGTGAAACATCCCATCTTACCTAAAAACCCTGAAACTCAAGGATTATGGCCATAAAGAGTTACAAAACTTAGTATGCAATGTATGCGTTGCAAATCCATATGCACTGTAATTTTAGCATCACAAAACTGCCCCTTGATACATGCTGCTTTTTCAGCCTATTTTGCATGTGTTAAGGTGGCTGCTATTTTCAACCAGAGCTATCAAACTTGAAGGTTTTCCGGAGACATGACAGTGTTGTGCTATAATAACGAAACAGAAGAAGTGTTAACGAGGCACAACGAGAAGAATTTGTCATGATATTTGGAAAAATAAGTAAAATTCTGCAGCTGATGTTGCCGTGATAAAGATACGTGTTTTAAATGTATTCTATAATCAATATTTTACACTTGTGTAGAGTGAAACAGCACATTATTTATATACCATGCTCTCCTATTTTTCCCTTCAGCTGATGAATTTCTGCTGAAACATGTCCATCTAATGGAATTATGACTTTGCATGAGAAATCATTTAACTCCTTTTTTCGAACCGTGAACAGTTGCCTGTTTAGTCATTGTAAGTAACTATTTTCTGCAAGTGCAAAAACCCCCCCATGACACGGTGCATCAGTTCGAAATAAGCCATTCCATCAGAAAAACAATGAAGAAATACAGTTCTGTATCTGCAATGACAGACACAGACGCATTTTAATGCTGGGATTTTGAAGGGTGCCCACATTACGAGGTTTAAGAACGACCGGATTGACCACCACCACTTAGAAGTAAAGATAATTTTCCCTATAAGAAATAAATACATAGAGTTTTTTGAACGGAAAAAGAAACTGCAATGTAAACTAAACCAAACCCAACCCACTGGTGAACAAATACAAACCCGCGCTTGCAGCCAACAGTTTTGTTTGCTGCCTAACCCAAAGCATCCCTTGTTCTGCATGTCCCTTCCTGCCTTGTCCCCTCTCGCTTGTCCTCCTCCATCCCCAGCCCACCCAGCAACGGGGCTGTGCGCTCTGCGGCACCACCGGAGCAAGCTCCCAACCCCAGTTTGTTATTTCTCTCCCCTTCCCTCTCCCTGTGCTAACACACCCCCCCCTTCCCAAGGCATCCAACTGCTTCCCCTGCTGCGAAACACTTGTTGCTAGGAGAAAACCCACTGCTTGGCAACAGTTGTTGTTTTGGGGTGTTTGTTTTTTTTTTTAAATCACAACTTTGGCTCCGTTACCCACTGAACTCCTCGTCGCCAGTGCGAGATAACGAACGTGCGTGGTTGTCGGTGCATCTGTGTATTCATAACCCCCTTGAAAAATGACTGACCCCTTCCAACAGGGATGTGCTTGCCTTTTAGTTCGTTACTGTTCACAGCTGATAACGCGGAAAGGTGCGAAGTTGAAGGGGGGGGTTTTCAAATTGCCACCCGCAGCCTTCCACCAAGATGGAAACTCTTGGGGGACTTCTCTTCCTCTTAGGACAACGTCATCTGGCAATAGTCCGCTTAATTTTGATTTACACCCTATATGAGTGATTTACACCCTATATTTTGATATAGGGTGTATATACACATATAGGGTGTATATATACACCCTATATTTTGATTTACATATGTTTTACCCTATATTTTGATATAGGGTGTATATATACACCCTATATTTTGATTTACATATGTTTTACCCTATATTTTGATATAGGGTGTATATATACACCCTATATTTTGATTTACACCCTATATTTTATCCATCAGGTGATAAAATCCTGGCATGACTGCTACCATGATAATTTGTGAGACCTCATTTGACGACAGCAAATGTACTGGAAACAAACCGCCTTACTGATAGAGGGAAACAGCCAGTGATTTCAGAGATCATCTAACTTTTTAACTCCATCTGAAAACTATGCTGAGGGTCTTAATTCATACGCTGTATCTACAAGTACAGTAAAAATACGATGGTTCTTCCTTCCAAAGTCAGATGGCTACAGCTCTGGCAAGCACTGCATCAACATGGGTATCACATGGGTATCACAGAATACCTCAAACCAGAAGACAGGGTTTGGAAGGGACCACTGGAGATCTGGTCCAAAAGCAGGATCTGGCCAAAGCAGGGTCAACAAGAACAGGCTGGACAGGAACACATCCAGGTGGGTTTGAATGTCTCCAGAGAAGGAGACTCTACACCCTCTCCAGGCAGCCTGTTCTAGGGCTCTGGCAACCTCACAGGAAAGAAGCTTTTCTTCATGTTGACGTGGAATTTCCTGTGTTCCAGCTCGTTGCCCCTTGTCCTGTCACCAGGCAACACTAAGAAGAGCCTGATCTCTTCCTCTTGCCACCTGCCCTTTAAATATTGATAAGCATTGATGAGATCCTCTCCCAGCCTTCTCTTCTCCAGGCTACAGAGACCCAGGTGTTGAAACGATGAGCCTCAAAGACAGCCCAGCGAGTCAATATTCAGCCACCTGAGCAAAAGCCTGACTTTCCACAAAAACCGAGGATAATGGGAATTTAGTGTCCTCACTCCATTGCCTAAAGACTAGATCTCAATTTAGCACATCTGAAGGTTCCTGGCTTTGAAAGCTTGTGCTCCGTCCAAGGTCAAGAAATTCACGTTCTTTTGTCTACCAACCAGGCAGCGACAGAAATAAAGAATAAAGAGTAGGAAATAGCAAGCAATGGCTTTTTAAGAAGCTGTTTTTAATTAATGACAGTTCTTCTATAAAATCACAATGAATGTACCAGTGGTATGCGGCTTCTGGAAATAGTAATTAGAAAAATTGATCTAATGTTCTGATGAAGAAATCAATCTGAAGTCAGGGGAATAGCTTGTGTATCAAAGAAAAATCAGAGTTCCACATCCAGTCCTAGGTTCTGCGGTCAAAATTCATAATTAACAGAACTGCCAGAGTTCAAATTGAGCACTTGGGAGATTTAGCTAGATTGTCACTGTACTGAGGGCGGGCACTTGCTGTCCATAATTGTACACACTCAACGTTACAGAAACCAGCACTTGTCTGAACTTTTGAGACTATGGAAAAGGCAGCAGGAGTGAATGATAACTCTTCTGAGGTGCCTTTTCTGCATTTATGCATGTGCATGTCTCTCCTATAATCTGACAAATGCTGTATTAAATATTCAGAGTCAGAACTGCAGTATAAGATAAAAGATGACCAGTCCTTTCATTACTAAAATAAAACAGAAATCCCGAGATTAAAGCACATTATTCACATTTCTCTTCCTTTTGTCCTTAGTCAAACAGACTTTTGCATATAGAAGCACGTACATACATAAGTTATAACTACGGCTGATGTCGCTGCTTCAAAGGTGTTACGACACCACAGCAGCACATACTAGACTGGCATTGCAAGAATCTCTGAGAAAAAGATGGTATTTGTAATAAAGCGTTATTAAATACACATATTTTTATAGCATCCCCAGGAAACAGAATCACAGAATGATACGAAGTTGGAAGGGACCTCTGGAGATCATCTTGTCCAATCCCCCTGACAAAGCAGGTCCTCTTAGAGCAGGTTGCACAGGAACGTCACCATGGGGCTGTTGAATGTCTCCAAAGATGGAGAGTCTACCACCTCTCTGGGCAGCCTGTTCCAGTGCTCTGCCACCCTCAAAGTGAAGAAGTTCCTCCTCATGTTTAGATGGAATGTCCTATGTTCAAGTTTGTGCCTGTTACCTCTTGTCCTCTCACTGGGCACCACTGAAAAAGACTGGCCCCATCCTCTTGGCATCCACCCTTGAAGTATTTATAGGTGTTGATCAGATCCCCCCCGTCAAGTCTTCTCCAGACTAAAAAGCCCTCAGCCTTCCCTTGTAATAGAGATGCTCCAGGCCCCTCATCTTCTTTGTAGCCCTTCAGAGAGGAACCCAAACAGCAGTATTTTGGAGAAAACACAGCAAAAAAAAAAAAAATTAAATAAAAGCTAAACATAGCATTGATGTACCTCAACATACCAGCTTTTGCTAATACTGGTCTGGAACCAAACAGATAAATATAGCTGAAGTATCACCTACTCTTTACAACTCAACTCCATATGAGCCTATCAGGTTCTCTCACAATTACCCTTTTGTGCATCATTCTTAATTTTTTATTTGCTAAATATAAGGTATTTTCAGTTTAATTCACATCAGAAGAGGCCTTTTAGGTCACTCATTTTGCTCTCTTATTACCGACAACCTCAGTGCCCGGTTCCTTGTTCCACATGACGTTTAGGCTGTACCTGCTAGGAATCACCTAGGAAGCAAATCATCTTCCCAAATTTTTCCCCCAGCCAGTTTGTTTTCATTTGTTCCAGCGCCAATGTCCTCAGGCCTTATTTTGATTAGGCTTAATTTGTTTTATGTTTAGATGGAGCATTTATTATTATTATTATTATTATTATTATTATTATTACTACTATAGTTTTTGGTTCCTCCCAGGAAAGACTCCAGAGACTCTCCAGCTCTGCAGTTCCGTCACCTCAATGCTCACTGTGCGTAAGGACAACACCCATGGGAAGCCACAGGCCAGGTTTGTCACCCAGCCATGTGACTTGAGACTACAAAGAGAATCACAGGGCCAGCCTGGGGCAGACCCCAAGTTCACTCTTTGGGTACACTTGCCCTGGGCACGACAGTCTCCATAAATTTGGGGACATGAAGCAACCAAGTGGAGCACGAGCACCACCACCTTCCATACGGGAAGAAGAAATCTGTGGGCTTACACAATGAATGGTGAGACTACACTGTTGACAAGATGATGACGTTGATAAGTGGGATAACGGGATGCCTTGTGTTGGGCTTGGTCAGCTCACGAACAATGAAGATGCAGCTCTTGTAGAACAATGGAAATGTAGCTCAGATCAACTAGTAGCCCAGGCTCTTTGTCATCTCCAGTCATTTCCATACTTATCTTCGCCCCCTCGTTTTATATTTGTGAAAGACATCATATTCCTCTTTTAGAAGGGCCTCCATATCTTACTTTTAACTCAACTGATGCCTTTCTCTTGCAACTGATCTTCCCAGTTATAGGCAGCGTATTAATATCCTACAATCTTCTGTTAACTTAAGTTTCACTAAGTATTACTGGACTAATGACCTGCTCTTTCATCTACCAGTTCTTCAAGAATTCTGGCCACCTCCATACTCTTCCACCAGCAAGTACCTGACATCATTTCCATACTTTCATTTCCACTACTAATTTTACCTTTGCCATTCAT
>VZRU01014311.1:129823-142643 GCA_013398155.1 Pedionomus torquatus
AAAAAAAAAAAAAAGAGAACAAAAGCCCCACTTTTCAATTCAGAGAAAAATTTCAAATAAAAAGTTGATTGGAAAAAAAAAACAACATAAGAAAATGTTTCAGAAAGCTGCCTTAACGCTTGCTGTTAGATTCTTAATAAATAGTACAACCCAAGGGCTTAGGTACTGCATCTTCTCCCGTGCCCTTCAGTGCAACAACAGCGCGTGCGGAACAAAATCAGATCACCTTCCCTTCTTCAGTTATTCACAGATTCTCCAAACCAAACAACTCACGTAAGCCCCGCTGTAGGATTCCTCTGCAAACGGTTGTCAGCTTCGAGGACAGCACAGGCAAATTGAGCCGTGGTAAGTCCTTACAGAGCTCACTCTCGGGTGGTAAAAAAGCATCCGAGAGCAGAGGGATTTTCTTGTTGAAAGACCTGCTCCTGCTCCAGCTGCTTTAAGTCATTTGGAGTGAATACAGGCTGATGTGAAAATAAAGTCTTTTCTGAAGCAGGACCTACTTCAACAGCTCCAAATACCGCTTGTGGGACAACAGTTCCCAGCACAGAGAGTCCTGCCTGAGTAAATGGGAGCTCACTCTTTGGAGTTATAAATAAAATTAGTGCAGTAAATTCTCATGGTAACTTTTTGTTTCCAGAAGAGCAACTAAATTATAGTTTCAACTCAAATCTGTAGCAATTATTGCTGTCAAATACTAAACAAAAATAGATCTGCTTTAAAAGATGCCTATAAAACTCAGACAAAGCATCCAGGAATGAAGAAATTATATTGATCTTCCTCCACTAGTAATTTTTTAAGATGCAAATCAGTATGAAGTGGTTAACTGCTGTACTTGAGCTCAGTAACACACACACAAAAAAAAAAGGGAGATAAGCTTGAAACAAACAGGGAAAAAACAAACTCTCTTCACCTTGCTTCACACTTGGTTATATTTCAAGAGCTAACAAGCATACAAGTCAGCGCTATGTACTTCTCACTGCACTAAGCACTGATGATTTTCTGTTGTAAGGCTAAAATGGGAAATAATATTTCGAAGGCAGAAAAGAACACAGCCAGGGAACGCCACACGGCAGGTGAAGAATGTAAAGTGTATTGAAATGGTCCTTGAGTCATTTGAACTTAACGGGTGCGTTCCAGGCTGAGATGCAAGTAGGACTGCCACCGTTTGTTCTCAGAGCGTGGAATGTGGATACTTGAAATATTTAGAGGTGACAGTGGTCAAATCACAGTAAAATGCCTTCTGTAAGGAGCAGCGAGTTTTTGGCTGAACACGTTTTGCTTTCTCTACTTTTTATGAAATAACCTTGAAGTTTCTGAAGGGCAAACCCACAGTATTTTACTTACAAATCTAACAAAACCAGTTTCTCCATTCTTTTTCAACCGCTGTGTGCCTAAGGATGCACGTAGTGAGTCCAACGAGTGCTGAGACTTGGCATCTGAACTTAGCTCCACGGTAATCGGTTACAACACAAACCACTCACAAGCGCCTACGCGGCCCAAATCAAAAATTGTTACCATCTCCACAATGAGACTCAAATGAGTTTGTGAATCTCAAACCCAGAGGAGGTCCTTGTTATGAAAGGAAGAATAAACACTAGAGGATAGTTCTTCACTGAAGGAGCCTCACTGAAGGACAAACTTTAGTTTAGTCTTTATCTTCTTTAGCTCTTCTGATCCCTTCAAAGAGGGTCTGGACTCACGTTTCTGAAGGCTTCTCCCTTTCTTTCAGTCAGCCCAACATCCTTGACAGCTCATAAGCATACGCTTACCCCTACGTACTGTGAGGCTTCCTTCCAGTAAAAAAAAAATGAAGTAGCCACTGTAGTTAGAAATGAATAAAAATATATTGATAACCAAGAGTTAAAGCGCACATGGGTTAATCTGAGCCTTAAAAGCTCTGACATAGTTCTGCGTAATTATAGGAAACCCTTAACAGATACCTAACAGTGCGGAGTGGGGAATGGAATTCTTTAAGATAATGCTTTCTGAAAATGAATTTCTACATGAGTAATTTCGGATAAGTAATTTCTCCTTTTCTGTTTTAGTTGTCTGCTCTTAGAAGCTAAGCTACTAATAGGATTAACCGGCAAGTGCTAAGATGAATTACTTAATATTCAAAAATATTAGAGTCTTCTCGGATTATAATGATATAGAGATGCTGGAAAACCTGTTTTACGTGAGAAATACATTTAGCTAAGAAATTTTCAGCCTGAGAGAGAATACACAGATTTTGCTTCCTGGACAATGGGTTGAAATATTCATTGCCATTTTGGGCATTCCTGAATGATGGCCCATTTCAGGACTTTTCAGACGTCAGCAGTAAGGGCTACTTTCCACAACAGCACTCTGACTGCAGGAGATAAAAGACTGTTTATTCTTTTTTCACAGGGGAGGAAAACAATGACAAAAGCAGGAAGGCAGCAGTAATGCAGAAATCTGGAGTTGATGATAAAGGGTAGGGAGAATGGAGAAAGTTGTTCAAATAAATCCATTCTGGCCAAAATCAGGCAGGTGACAACCAAGCATACATGACATTCAATTGAAGTGCGAATCATCATTTATCAATTTAGTCATGAAAGAAAAATTTTACGATTTCATCGGATGAGATAAAAAACGATTTGAAATACAGGACACCCACTGGAGTATTTCAAACCTTCAGATTTTCATTCCTGGACTTTAAAACCCCCAAGATTTAAGAAGGGACTGAAAGAGCAGTGAGCATGAACACAAGCCCGCTGCCCCCTGCAGCCAGGTCTCTGTTAGAATACCTCGCATCCTGGCTAATACAACAGTGTAACCCAATCAGTACCCTTTCCCAGGAAGTTTAGTTAAGCAGAATACAGCTAAACCAATTGTCCTTTATTCAGCATTCCTTTACTCCCACCATTTGATGTCCCCCTGTCTAAGGCGTTTCATTATTAAGGCATATACAGCAAGAATTCACCTCTCCTTCTGGTGTATCTTCATGGTCATATTAATGGACCTGAGACAGTTGTAATAGTCTTTATGCAGAAAGTCCAAATCATAGGACGTGCCACAACTCGCAGGGGCAGCACATCAGTTCTCAAGCCACAAGACTAAAATTTTGTCAGTAATTTAGATTAATAAGGTTGATTCCATAGATCATACTGAGGAATAAGTGCTTGAATAGAGATACAGAAAAGAGTTGTACTGAAAATAGTAAAGCTCTGAAGTTTACTTTTTCATCCTTCTTATCAGAGTGATGTATCATCATCCAAAGGATGGATTATACAAGAAATCTTGCCTATTCCCAATAGGCCATTCCTTTTTGTATTTAATTATTTTATTTAACTTTTGCTCTTCTCTAGACAACTAAGCACAGTTATTTCAAATCACAGACCCAGGATTCCTCCACCACCACCAGGATATTTCAACTTCAGCTTGAACTGAGTGTCAGATGTCACTCATTTTATTATTTTTATTAGAAGAAAAAAAATCCTTCAAAACTGATTTTTGATTCAAAAACATGGTTCAAAATAGCTCAGCTGTTTCAAGTAATTTTACTTGGAGAGGCTGGGCTGGATATGTGTGGTACATGCCATAACTTGTGCCATCCTTAAATCTTATTTCCTTTGTTTTGGTGCATTTTATACATAAAATTATTATGATCTATTCCTGGTATTTACCCCTCAAAAAAGAAATTCACCAAAGCATATTAAGTAAATCTAAGCTCTAAGGTAGTTGTTGTATTGAGACAGTAGCATTTTATATCGCTTTCCCATATCAAATAATTTTGAATAGCAAATAATCACAGCAAACAAGGTATTTTTTTTTTCACAGAACTTTAGTTTACAAACGGATTGTCAGCTCAGAATTGTGAATATGAATATGACAAGTTACTGTTTCAGCTGTTGTTATAGCGGCTGGTACCTCCACAGTGCTGTTGCTATAGCTCTCCTGGCTCTGAGATCATATCTCTTTATAATAAAACGGTAAATATGCACAAAGTGTTGCAATGTACAGATATTCATCTGTTCACATAGGCAAGAGCAAACACTGCAAACTTCCTCCTCAAAATGCTTTTGCAATAGTCAAAAGATCAAGAATGATACAGAATCCAATACTTTTCCCTCCAAGGAATTACACAACGTATTTTTTTAGCATATGTCTTTAATATTTGTCTTTAAGCAGCATAGATCTTCCTGCATCTATTCAAAACAATAGGAAAGGTCTAGTATTATAGAGAAAGCTTCTAAAAACCAAACATTTGAGTCGTAAGAATGCTTTAAAAGGACTGGTGAATCCAACAAAATGAAGAGTTTTCCCCCAGCGCGCACTCAAACTGGAAAACTCATAAAAAGGGAGCCCAGATTGGAAACACCATATTTTTCATCTCACATGCCTCATCAGGCAGCTAATTTCTCAGTCATTCTGAAGAGCATCATGTATTTATGGACTATATATTGAAAAGTGGATTCAGAGGAGAGGCAAAAAGATAGGCAGGAAAACATAAGCCTTCATTTTTGCTAAGCTGCACTGCTTTAGGTCAACCTCCTGCTTCTTCAGGAAAAGGAACCTTTTGGCATTTGTCAGTAGGCTCAAATATCTTGAAATGCTGAAAAGGTGAAACAAAAAACTTTCCCTGCATTGCCTTCCTATCTGATCTTTTGTCTCTTATGTTCCCCGCAGGGATGCACAAGAAATGTCTCTGAATAATTCATAAGGACCCAGGCACAAACCAGCTTCTACTTCTGAACAAAAAAGTTGGGTAAGTAGTGGACTGTAGCTGTTCCATTCCCCTCTGTCTGCAAAAAAATTGATTAAAAAAATAATTTTCCTAACACAGAAGCACAGAATATAAATGTGTTTTTATAGATGAGGTATATAAACAAATTTATGCATTTATAATACGGAAGGCACCTTTGTACTTAGAGCTACAGGTCCCTTTCAGGGCAAGACTGATTCTATACCTTTCAAAAATTTAAAAAAAATCACACAGCATGAAGGTAATCAATCAACATTCAACTTTTTGTTTGGAATTAGACATCAGAATGACCCGTCTTTCCTCTAGACTACAGTATCCAGCTCTTCTCTTGCCATGAGCCACCTTTACTTCTCAACAGCACTATTAGGCAAACGCAGACAACTTCTTTTACTGCAGTCTCGGTTAGGACCAAAATAGCCTTATTGCCCGCAGATCCTTTTTATATCCAAACACATGGAGAGGTGGGAATAAAAAGCCAGAAAAGATTGGTTCCAAAGCTATAGAACGACAGAATGGTTAGAGTTGGAAGGAACCTTAAGAGTTCCAACGCCCTTGCCCTAGACAGGGACACACCTCCCACTAGAGCAGGTTGCTCAAAGCCCCATCCAGCCTGGCCTTGAACACTCTTTTGCTAATACGAACATAGGTCCACCACTCGTAAATTCTGCATTCCCCACACCAAGTTAAGATTTCACACTAGAGTGTCAAAAGTTGAGATAAAAGTACTTATGAACGTGGGCTCTTGACTTACCAGCCTCTGCATGCTTTTCACATGGGTAGGACTAATAGATAAGGCCTCTTCATACCAGCGTTTGGCTTCATCGATATTTCCACGAAGTTCAGCCACCTGCCCTCTCATGTAGAGAACGTAGTGTGACATCGGAAAGAGATTAGCTGCTTCCTGGGTACAGGCCGTGGCCTCCGCAGGCTTCCCAATTCCTATGTAGACTTCAGCTGGGGAAGGAATGTGAGGAGACCAATGAATGATTCTTGCTCCATCACACCATGACTAGATGTCATCAGATGCAACTATTTCATTCTAAGCAAAGGCTTTTTTTTCTCAAAAAAACCTTTGCAGCTTAAGAGAAATTATTAAATAAATTATTTTAAACTAAATAGTCTCTTCGGAAAGTTGCTTTTCTAAATGAAATAGGAGTTTGAAACTCCAAATGGCTGTTTCCAACACTAAAAATTGTTTTATAGCTTCTTAGTTTGAACTCAACTCTGGAATATTTTCATTTTGGTTATATTTTTGAGATGTGAGCATGCCAGAGTATTCCCCAGTATGATTTAAGAACACAAAACTCAACACAAAAAAGCACACAGAGATCCTTACAGTAAGTAAGGGAACACAATTAATGGCAGGTTCTGAATTTCAAGTGTCAGCTGTTAAGGAAGCCATAGCAATTATTTCAGTTACTAGTCAAGGTATGACTCGTTCTACCTTTCCTACTTCAGGGCATTTGAAAAGAAAAGCATTATTTGATATGAAAAGTTTCCTAGTTAAGTTAGCAGAACATGTGAAATGCTTATGTGAACGCTGATTTGACAAAATTTGTTTGGATTTCCAAGCATTTTATCTAAAATATCCTCCAGAAGTGAAGAACGTTTAACTCTGTACCTTAAAGATCAGGATCTCACACTACAGCAGTGGATTTGGGGTTATGCCTTAAAACTCTAAGTCCCTTTGAAGGAGCTTCCTTCTGAGATAATTGCATCAAACAGACTTAATATTCCTAAGCAGTCAGCAGCAGTGCGGCAGCGTACAAGCCTGACTTACTTACAGGGGATACCTGTTATGAATATTCATAATTATTTTCATCAAAATCAATATATGACAACGACTAACAAAACCCATGCTTCCAGTAGCAGTTGGTGAGTAAATACAGATTAAAGTTCCTATTCATTTTCTATTTTTTAAAGTGATTTCCATAGGGCTGCTGGAGCAAATTATTTTCTTCCTCTAAGACCTGGATCCTACTGATGAAAGAATGGACTTTTTTTACCAGAAGAGCATTATTTTGTTTCTCAGTTGACTCAGTGATTTCACAGAACACAATCTCTCTAACATAAATAGTACGTCCATAGAGATGTATGGATCAATGCAGCATATTTTTAGAAACTAATGAAATGCTGCTTTGATGGAAAAATGTCTCATCCACATAAAGAGCTAACGGATGAAATTGCAGATCTGGCAAGACCTTTTTTCCCCTAACCCTAAAAGACGCACCTCACCTAGTCAGATAAAGAGTAGCAAACCTGGCAGACTAGGAAGGGATAAATTTTTCAAATAAAAATCTAAATTTGGGAGAAAATAATTTTTTCTAGGCTTTTAGAATCCAAAGAGCAAGTTGTAGCCATAATTTGAGAGTGGGACATGCAGCATATAATGTGACCTGTACTGAGGATTTTTTTTTTTTCCCTAACTCTAAAACACTTTGGAAAAGCTTTGGGTAATTCCTTCTTGAGTGCTTTTCTAAAAGCTACATGGTCAACATTACTGCATGATAAACAAGATTTCAGGAAGTATAAAATGCTCGCTAAATGCTAACCATTTGAGCTCTCCTGCTTTTAGTGTCTCTTCTCCAGCATCATTACATTTAAAAGATAGTTTTAAATATACACATTCCCAAGTTTCCTGTGAAAAGACAGTTAGGAAAAACAGAATTTACATGGACTGTGAGAGGTACCAAGTAAAAGCTATAATTATTAGCAAATATTATGCAGAAACTAAAAATGACTTAAGCAGGCAATTATGTGCTACCCCAATAATTCTAGACCAAAAAACAAGCAGAGATTGACTAATTGAACAGACTGCAGTTGAAACTCGGTATTCCTCGAGGGGAAACAAGGATGGTAGCAATGGCTTTTAACACTAGCCAACAGAGGCTGCAATATTGCTTACAGATTAGCTTTATCTTACTGTAACAGATATGAAATCTTGCTTTCCTCCTTACTAACAGCAGTGGAGAAACCTGACAGTTATTAGCAGACCTTCCTAAGATTATTAAATTTAAACAAAAGAATTCCTTATTCCTTTATTTTTAAAGTTATTCTAGAGTTAGGTTAAAAAGAACTTTACCAGAAGTTACACCACCCCAACAGAATACACAGCGGGCTTTTTGAAAAACTTCTGAAAGAACAAATAGAAAGTTGAACTTGTGGCTAGATGTTAAGCATGAAAGTTCATTCAAGAAATTTCTGGAGCTGCAGGAGAGCTGTTCATTCCCAGTTAATGATTTCAAACTGAATCAAAAGGTTAAAACCCAACATGGCGAATTCATATAAATCAGCTGTGGAAAACTGACAAGTGCCAGCAGACACTTATTGTAAGAAAATCTTGGAAAGGAGCAGGAGTTTGAAGAGAATTGAGGTGCCAAGTCTGATGTGCTCTTCTCAGCATCTCCACCTAGAGAATGCCAAGAACGCCGCCTGGCTCAAACCCTTCCAATGCTTACACTTGTGTTTGATTGAGAAATCAGTCTATTTCCCAATCATGCTGCACAGCAATATCGAGCTCTGTCCTGAAGGACCATCACAGCCAACGACCAGCTAGACAAGCCTGATTTTTAGTAGTGAGTTACTGGAGAATTGACTCGTTGCAGAAGTTATTTTGTTTCACGCTTGAAATAAGCCTGATCTACCACCTTTACACTGTATGCCCAGAAATGACAGGCTGAAACTATAAATACAAAATGGAAAACTAAAAGCCAGTTACTGTGTGCAAAATCAACTTCTTTGGCTCGAATGTCATGCTCTTTTACACTAATGACAGCTGAAATAAGACCGTATATCTATAATAAGAAGCATTTTCTCTCTTTTTCACGTCAGAGAATCACACAGAATCACAGACTAGTATGGAGTTGGAAGGGACCTCTGGAGAGCACCTACTCCAACCCCCCTGCCAAAGCAGGTCCTCTTAGAGCAGGTTGCACAGGAACTTGTCAAAGCAGGTTTTGAATGTCACCAGAGATGGAGACTCCACCACCTCTCTGGGCAGCCTCTTCCAGGGCTCAGCCACCCTCAAAGTGAAGAAGTTCTTCTTCGTATTTAGATGGAACTTTTTATGTTCAAGTTTGTGCCTGCTACCTCTTGTCCTCTCGCTGGGCACCACTGAAAAAAGACTGGCCCCATCCTCCTGACACCTACCCTTTGAGTATTTATAGGCATTGATCAGATCCCCCCTCAGTCTTCTCCAGACTAAAAAGCCCCAAGTCCCTCAGCCTTTCCTTGTAAGAGAGATGCTCCAGGCCTCTCATCATCTTGGTGGTCCTCTGATGTACTCTCTCCAGCAGTTTCTTGTCCTTTTTTTTTTTTTTAATTTGAGATTTAAAGCTTGTTAAAGATTCCTATCCCTTCCCGATCAAACTAAGAAGTGAAACATTGCACAACTATACAGGGAGTCAAACAGTTAAATGTGGCATGAGTCTCAAAAAGGAAGCAATTTCCCAATGGTAAATCTTCACTTTTATTTAAAGAACATGTGCTGTAAGTAAGGCGTTAAGTAATTTTATCCCTGTTTTCTCTGCAAGTAACCCATATATAAGGATGAAGATAATTCCAGAACATCTGCTTTGTATTGTGCTTCTGGGAGAAAACTATTTTGAATGATCCTACAGTAAAGAGCCTTTCTCAAGGCTCAGGGCATTTACTGCAGCAGGACAAGTAGCTGAATAGCAGGATACCTAAACATGCTGAAATGCAGCACAAATCACTAGCCTGAGGTATCAAGAGCAGGATGATTCCAAGGCAGAGAGGAAGCAGACTTCAGGTGGTGGTAACTTCTCTGAAGGCAGACAGAAGCTCTCTGTCCTCTCTTGGTTTTTTCTTTTGTTGCTGCCCTTACACAAAGACTTGGAGCAGTCTTCCTACCTTGCGGTGTCCCTCCCCTGGATCTTTAACGCTTTGTTCATTCTCCAACCCAACTCTCTCTTACTTCCCACCCACTCTTCCTCCTGCTGGGAATCAAGAACATGGCCCATAGGCCAAGCTTGCTGAGGTAGATGCTGTTAAGAATGGAAAGTGGACTGTGCAGCAGGACTGTGGCAGCAGACCACCGACATGGACACCAACCTAAGTTGTCACATAAAAAAGGGATCACCAAAAGGCATCCAGACCCCTCTGTGGACCCAACAGTAAGGCTCACTTGCACGGACTGGATAAGCAGCAATAGGACACAACTGACAAAAACGAACCAACAGAAAATAAGTTGTGGAACAAGCTGTCACAGAAGGCTGAGGAATTATCAGCATTGCAGATGCTAAGAGTTACTGTAGATGGCTGGCTGTGATGGTTTATAAATACTTAAAACCAATGATGCCACAGTGCGGTGCAGGTGACCACACTATGCCCTTGTGGACCTTACTTTCTTCTGATCTCTGTTGCTTTCAAGAGACACTTCCATCCCCAAATGAGATCACTATTATTAATCACCATGACCACTCACTCTTTTCAATCTTCTAGGCTTTTTCTCTTAATTAATAACTGGCAACCATTGCCCTGTAATGACTTTTACACAATAAAATGCAAAATAGGTGAATTAAAACACTAAGAAATACTCCACTGTTTTGCTGAATGTAAATATGAAGAATTATGTCACTGAAAAATGCTCAAGTCTTGGACCAGACCAAAGCAGAACGACTGCTGACTGATGTCTGAATTATACCTTTTTGGAGGCGAGTATCAATAAAAACAGTTGCATGGTATAAATTTTTCACTGCATAAAAATACACTGGATCATCATTTTACGGGTAACATTTTCTATAACAGCTACTTGTGATATTCCATTTAGCTTGAGGCTTGAAGCAGCATTAAGAATATTAAACCCACTTAAGATGTTTCCATGTTTAGGAAAAAAGTTCTGAGTCTTTTACATTCATGAAGCTAGAAGGAAGAGAACCCAATGAGATCACGTTAGTGCAGCTACAAGGGACAGGTTGCTCAATTGTACTATTACCCTTTTTCCCCCCACTACGCAGAGCTATTTATTTTCAATGATAAAGCTTTTTCTAGTTGTAGGAACTCTACTCAATAATCTTACAACATCTTCTTCCAACCAATGGAAATACGGCATCTAAATTTTCAAATACCAAGATGCCCAAGATACTTCAGAAACAAAATTGCTCACGGATAAGGGAGAGATTGTTGCCTTTGTTCAACAGGACTCCACCGATAACAGCTGCCTTACAGAATTACTGCCTTATCTTACATAAATGATCTTAGACCTGAGCATCTCTAAGGTGCTTTTAATTTCTTGACTTTGTTAAGGGTCACACACACACCTGGAGAAACGTTTGATCTGATGAGCGATAACAGATTCTGAATGAAATGAATAGATTTTTACAAGTCCTTTGGCTACCAAGAAAGGGGAAGGAAAAGAACAGGAAGGAATTTTATTCCCACAGTACCTGCATGAAGCCATATCTGTGCCAGAGTCATCCAGGGATGCAGCGGACCTTGTTTAGGGGCACTGCTTTGTAGAGATGAAGCAACCTCAGACAGTGCTTGCTCCACTCTGGAAGCTGCTATTGATGTGGCATGAACTGAACCTGCAGAAATAATTTAAAAAAAATTACGAGAGAAAGACTGAATGCCATACGCATTGCATAAAACATTTAACCATAACCCTTTTCCAAGAGGTTTTACCCCAAACTCCTCTAGATTTAATTTACATGTACTGTTTTGGGGATGTTTTTTGAAATGTCAGGTTAACTCCCCTTATGAAAGCTTTCATACCAGTCTGAAAGACTATACAAACTCCACACTTTTCAACTCAACACCTCTTTTCTGGATCTTTTATGATCAAAAAAAAAAGGTTTGTGATGGCAACATACGCTGCGATCTCCAGATTGCTGCATGCACTTTGATGTTAGTAATTGCTATGTCCTTCCATAGAGTGCAATTAGAGAACTATTTTAAGACTAATAACAGTACAAACAAGAACTAAAATATACAAGATGATCACAACATACCCCATCACCAACACACAGTTAAACTGCACTGAATATAAACCTGAGCTAATCAAGAAGGCCGAGTTAAAATGCCTTATGGCTAAAAGGTCCCTTGCATGAAGAATGTTCCCAAAGCATAAAGGATAATTCTGTGAAAATGAAGCATTTACAAGTGAGATTATAATCTCATTGGCAAATACTACCTTTTTCAAAGCACTGGAAATGGAAATATGGAATATACTACATTATATAATAATATTATCTATAATTATACTATATACTGTATATATATGTACTATAAAACAGAATAACATGTTATATTGTATATAATATATATAATGTAATATATAATATGTAATATAAACTATAGAATAGCTAATGGCAATTCTGCTTTGGACAGCCAATTATTGACAGCGTATTTAGCAATTTAATTTTTTTTTTTTTTTACATCAAGACTGTGAATATTTTAAAATCTCCTTCTTGCAATCTAAGCATCAGTGTATCTCTAGTCATTTTAAAATTACAAATTACAAAATCTGAGATGGATTAGGCCTGAATAATAAATAACAGAAGGGAAATATTTCATAGAGGATCAGATGAGAAGTGTTCTAAGCCCATCAGCGCAACCCTAATGGTCAACAATGGAAGGTACCATAGAATCCTGTGCCCATTGAACTGCACCCCACAAGCTCATCCTCAACACTTGCAATTAAGAAATAGGTGAAACCTTCACTCTCAGTATCACAGGTTTTCCAAGATTTTTAACAAGAAGAGATGTCCTGCACAAAACATACATCTCTAAGTGTGACGACATACATCAGACGACCAGAAAAACAGAAGAAAGCCCTAGATCAGGGGGAGGAGGAAGTTGGAAAGTGTGCATCGTGTTTCCCTTAACTGAAAGAAACAAGGGAAAAGCAGCACAGGACATAATTAGTGTTTTCAAATGTTATTATGAACAAGAAATTGCCTTGAAGATTTAATACAGCATCTGGCCGTGGAGTTTGCTTTCCTTTACCGGCTGATAAAACAGCTCAAACTCCAGCCTGCCGAGCTGAACACTGACTGAAGTTTATGTGCGTCTTTATCTTTAAGGCTTAACTTCTGAGGAAATATAAAAGGGAAGTCTAAGCAAGAAACA
>VZRU01014311.1:148234-163596 GCA_013398155.1 Pedionomus torquatus
GATTTCTGATAATCTTCAAACTGTAAATCAGGTTTACAAGGTTTCAAAAGACAAAAAAAAATTAAAAAGCAGATTATAGTTTACAATAAATATTTTCATAGAGCTTTTGCTACAGCCTTAAAATCCTGTTCCTGTTCCACAGAAACTGGACATCTAGTCAATAATACAAAGGCCTTTTGTTTCTTTCACTTGATAAAAAACCTGAACCGAGGAAGATATAGAACATGAGATTTTCAGCCCTGGTAACTACACTAACATGCTATGAGCTTCTAGGGAAACTTTTACTCACTCAAAAATAGAGAGCTTTAACTATCATTCATTATTTATGCCATACAAAGGACTTTAATATCTGGGGTTTGTTCACAGCTCCGCTACTTCTCAGGCATATGGTGGAAACTGCTTTCCCTGAGGATACAGTAGCTTGGAAATGAAAAACTTGGACTTTACGTAACAGAATCTGTGCTTGGACTTCTGCATCCTTTCAGTTGGCCTTCATTCTTGAGTAGGTTCTTACTAACCTTTCAGCCTGGAGAAAAGAAGGCTCTAGATCTTCTAGCAGCATTCCTGTATCTGAAAGGAGCTCCAGGAGAGCTGGACACTCTTTGTCAGGAAGTGCAGTGACAGGACAAGGGGTAACAGTTTTACACTGGAAGAGGGGAGACTTAGATGAGATCTCAGGAAGCTATTCTTTCCTGTGAGGGTGGTGAGGCACTGGAATAGGTTGCCCAGAGAAGCTGTGGATGCCCCATCCCTGGGAGTGTTCAAGGCCAGGCTGGATGGGGCTTGGAGCACCCTGGTTTGGTGGGAGGTGTCCCTGCCCATGGCAGGAGGTTAGAACTGGATGATCTTTAAGGTCCCTTCCAACTCTAACAATTCTATGATTCTAACCTGTAGCTCCATGAAGAACAAGTAATTCAATGCTAACGTGGATGTGCTGTTCACAGAGAAGGTTTGAGCAAGTTCAACTCAATGACACCTGTAACAGCAATCAATCAGCTACTCAGATGCTTCAGGAAGAAAGTCCACCTTCAACGAGTTACACTTCTGTAAGGCACAGATTTCCTGGAGGTTAGAGGAAGGGCTTTCCTTAATTTCCAGTTACAGGCTTTCATAGGAGCTACTGTTTCCAAAACTCCAGTCTCAGGTCAGCTATTTGACCAGGTAAATTTTCAGGTAAGTATTCAGAGATTTATTTCCTACATTTTGTTAGGAATTAACACCTTTGACATGGTATCAGTTAAAGGCTAGGTGTCAAAAAATAATTTCTTAAGACTGGATTATATTAAGCACAGTGACAAAAACAGCGCTATGCTGGGACAAATGAAAAGGAATCAGAAAGAAATGGCTGGAAAATTGTGTTGATTTTACCTTGGCAACCAAACTACTCTGCCAACATTAGTGTAAGGTTTGCATTCAAACCACATGGGGATTGATCTTACAGCATGTTTAAATTGGCATCATTTCAATGAACGGAACGGCTCTTGACCAGAAACAGCATCATGCTAATTTTCACTGCTCTGGTACCTCTGAACCCTTCCAACATCCCCTACCTGCAACATGAAAATATACCCTGATATTTAGGCAATTCCTTCCTTTGTGTGAATTTTCTGGGAAGGTTTCTGATGTAATTAGCTAAGGCTATCTGAAACAAAGCCATTAAAAACTGTACAGATAAGAAGGAAATTCCATGGAAAAGAAAGTCTCTTTTGGCAAAAGATGCCAGCAATGGAAGCAATTTCCAGCAGCACATGCTAGAAAGTGTCTTGACTGATAACCTCTTTTATCAAACACCTATCATTTTTTATAACAGTCATGAGAACAGAGTATTTAATCTGTCTGTAACTTTACCTCTTTTGGGATCAATAAAACAGTCTATTCTGATGAAATTCTTAAAACCCATTTGGTATTTAGTGAAACGCATCCAAAAGGCCAGATTTCACTGATGGAGAATTTCCGATTTTGCTGTGGAAACTTCAACTCTTTAAACACAGTTTATTAGTTATGAAGATTATCAGAAAAATACAACAACAACTAACACGCCCATCAGGAATAGAAAACCACTTTACAGTGAGGAGGTGTACAGGGCTCAGGAACTTGGTCACAGCATGGAGAGGCTGCATGGGGCCAGACAAAGGTGTCTGGTTTAGGATGAAGATGAGGAAGATGAGAAGATACAAACAGTTGGAGAGGAGACTCTGTTCTTGAGAGAGAAGATGAGGAAGTATCAGAGGCTAAAAAGCGAAACAAAGAGAATGATAAGGGTGGGGGGAGGGGGGGGGGAAGAAAAAAGATCCAAGAACAGGGTTCAATGGACTCATGGGTGCCAAAAAATGCCAAGCACTTATTTCACCATTCATTAAGATGGAAATGGCTTCTAGATAAAATAAATATCACTTCTGAAAGCAACATAAAAAAATAAATACCCTGTACTCATACGTACTCTCCTTCCATACTACACTAGATTAAGAAAGCAAAGATTTTTTTCCCCCTATGTTCTAATGCATAAATTTGTAAAATATACTTAATGGGAAAATAAAGCCAAAACTGGAAACTCTGCTACTATCGTTTCTTCCCATGCTAAACTCTGTGGACTGCAACCAACACACAACAAATGGAATAATCTGTTTATAAAAAGATGGAGTGCAACTTACCTTAACCAAAATAGACAACTGGGTCTCAAGTGATTTGCATATGCACATCTATCTTTGGATAGCAAATGTGCCTGCCGTTCTGTGAGATTTTACTTCAGCGATTAATTCATCAAAACCTTCCTCCCCCCCCCCATTTATTTCCTTCATCAATATATACAAATATGGGTGCTTATAACTCAGGGCAAACCAGCTGAAACAGAAGGCAAATTTCAAGTAGATTTGCCACATTTATTGATCAGGGCACATTTATTGATCAGTCTCACCCTTTTTAGAAATCCACAACACACTTTTTTACTACTTCAAAGGGTCACACAAATTTAAACTTGAATAATTGAATCATTTCTGATTATAGGATTGGTAAAAGCTCTTCGTCATACTGTTTTTTAAGACTTTCTTTCCCCTGATTTCAACTTCTGCTTAATTGATACATGTAAGAAAAAGAATCTTTTACATACATTACAGGTAGATCTATTTTTTTAAAGGATTTTAAAATTCATATTGCAAATTCCTAAGACTTCCAATTTGAATTTTAGCTCTCAATTGCTTGGTATTCAGATTGGCTGAACTCAGACTAGCCAGGCAAAGGGAATCATCATCACAGGTGGCAAGCAAAGGTAGGAAGAGGAAAATTTCCAAATATTCCTGTGTACACACACACATAAATGCATACACACAGAAGCATTATACTGTATAAAGAGGAGGGGAGCAAACATTTCTGTCCAAGGAGGATTTTCTGCAATACTTTTCCTGCATATTCTTATTTTAACATTTGTTTACTTATTTAAATGTCAAATTTCTTCTTCATTTCTGGGGATCCACAGAATTTGCACATGAGCTCTTTCGGCCTCTGAAGGTCTAACACCCCAAACATCTATTGTTTCTATATACTTTTTGTGTACAATGATTTTTGACTGCTTAAAGTTTTCTCACTCAAACACTATGAAAAGCTTGACTTCTTTTATTCTTGTGGTAACATAACCTCCTAATTTTTGCAAACTTTTTATATAATTTTCTGGATGAAGAATTTCAGACAAAACTTGGATATGGGGATTTTATATGCATACTACTGTATAAATACAGTAGGTAACAATGCTCTATTCCTTACAAGAATTTGAGCATTAGTATTAAAACAAGGTTTCTTCTGTTAAAATTAACACTTAAAAAAACCCCAAATGAAAACAAACAACAACACCTATGCCCCCCCCAAAAGAAATAAAAAATCAAAAAGGGACCTCATATTTTTAATTTCCCCATCCTGATCTCCTTGACAGTAGAGATTTGGGAAAAAAAAACCTAACTTCTAGGAAAATCAGAATGTATGTATAGATGCTGTTTTCCAATCAAGATATTGGCTGCATGATTTGAATCTGGGACAAGAATCAATTTTTTATGCTCCCAAGTGTGACATATATAAAATAGGATACCCCAAACCTGCAGATCAAGAACTTTGTGTTCCCATGGGAGAAGAAACAAACAAAACCTCACAACTAACCACCATCTTCCCTGCAACAAGCACTTTTTTGAAGGCATGAAATGTATCATTTACGACAATGTATATATGTGTATGAAACCTTTAAAATCTAGTTGTGTCCTTAAAATGAAACAATGAGACTAAAATATAGAATGATCACTGTAGAACGAAACAATGGTATACATTTTAATTATATGAATACAAATCGACAGAAAATCCCATATTAGGGGCAGCAAGCTAAATTATGCCACATTTCAGACCTTGTCACATCACAATTCTTTGAAATCAGAAGGACCTGGTCTTTGCAATCAAAATTGTTTGCCTCTATATCAAGCACAGAAAACTTTCTATTTACTTACGTAATTTCAAAACCGAGTGAACATTCAAATCCAGCTTTAACTTTCAGAAGTTAAATAACATTAGAGACATTACACACTTCAATGTATCTTAATTTATGGGTCAATGTGTTGTAATTCATAGCCTGGCAAACTTTCCTGTAAACTGTTTGTGTCAAGGGTGGGATTAAGCAGAATTTCTCATCAGAAAGGTGCCAGTAACAATAAGTAACAGGCTGTAAAGGTTTTTGGAACCTGCATCATCATGGTCATTCCTTCTGCAATTTGTGCAAAACGCATGGCTCATCTGCTTTTTAGTTCTATGACTTAAAAGGCATAACAATTTGCATTGTGATAACTGAACATATTAAAATAGGCAAATGACATATTGTAAATATTTACTGACAAGTAACAATCTTAGCTTTTATACAGTGCACCTGTGCATCATAATTTTTGATATGTACATCAAAATATCACAGTATATATGATTTGTAATAGATAAATTTTGTTTATGTCAGATGTATGTCTACAGTCAGTCAACGCACCCATGTAATTATATTTTAATGCATCTCATTACAGATTTGAATGAATTCAGTTAGCAATAGTGTCTTTGGGTTTTTTGGAGGTTAAAAGTTCTGAATTTTTTCTGATTTACCTTTTGAAAAACAAAAACATGCAAACACCAAATGGACAGAAAAGCATAGGACTCTGGCAAATAGGCTAATACAGCTTACTAATATTTAGCCCTTGCACAAGAAAATACCACTAAACTCAGCAAGATCCATACTACAGATATTTTAATTTACAGAGGATGTGGTCAGCAAGTACTTCATAAATAAAAAAGGAAATATTATATTACACAATGTCTATTTCCCCTTACATGAAGACAATGAAAACATGATTTTATTTTGCAAAATAAAACAACAACAACAAAAAATCCCCTAGTGCAAATCTAGCTCTGGCCAGACCATTTTACCTATTTTATTGTTCAAATGCAGTTCTTACCTGTTTCAGGATCACTGAAATCTGGCAATGTAATTGTATTAAGCTGTCGTCTATCAGCAATAGCTCTGTCTAACAGGCTGCTCCCACGTCCGGAGTCACTGAAATGAAGTATAGAAATTGTAAGCTATTAAAATATAAAATTATATACAGAGATACAAGTTGCACGCTGCCCTCCTCCCACAAAGGTTCTTACTATAAAAGTTCTTGCTGTGAACAAATTTAGTACCAAGCTCCACTAACCACTCACAGTGCATCAAGTCAGCTGCCTTAAACTAGAACTAGTTTCTTTTCTTTTAACACAGACACACATATTAGAATCATAGAACGGTTCGGGTTGGAAGGGACCTTAAAGATCATCTTGTTCCAACCCCCTGCCCTGAGCCACTAGACCCAGTTGGTCAATGCCCCATCCAGCCTGGCCTTGAACACCCCCAGGGATGGGGCAGCCACAGGTTCCCAGTGTCTCATGATCCTCACAGAAAAAAACTTCTTCCTGAGGTCTAATCTCAATCTCCCCTCTCCCAGTTTAAAACCATTACCCCTCATCCTACTGCTACACCCCCTGACAAAGACACCCTCTCCAGCTCTCCTGTAGCCCTCCTTCAGGTACTGGAAGGGGCTATATAAGGTCTCCGTGGAGCCTTTTCCTCTCCAGGCTGAAAAAGCCCAACTTTCTCAGCCTGTCCTCATAGGAGAGGTGCTCCATCCCTCTAATCATCTTCATGGCCCTCCACTGGACCCGTTCCAATGGGTCTATATCCTCCTTGCGTTCAGGATTCCAAAGCTGGATACAGTACTCCAGGTGGGGTCTCACCAGAGCAGAGGGACAGAATGACCTCACTGTATGTGCTGGCCACACTTCTTTTGATGCAGCCCAGGATGCAGTTGGCTTTTGGGTTGTCAGCGCACACTGACGGCTCACGTTGAGCTTCTCATCTGCCAACACCCCCAAGTCCTTCTTCTGAGGGCTGCTCTTCAGCCATTCTCCACCCAGCCTGTATTTGTGCCTGGGACTGTCACATGCAGGACCTTGCACTTGGCTTGCTTGAACTTCATGAGGTTCCCATGGGCCGACGTCTCAAGCCTGTCCAGGCCTCTCGGCATGGCACCTCTTTCCTCCGGTATGTCAACTGTCCCTAACTGCCTAATGTTGAATTTGATCCCAATAGTGCAGTGGGAACGTTTTGAATACTTCCAAGATATCAGGAGCCTAAGCAGTGGCAGTGGTTTTCACTGATTGCTCCTGTGAACAAATGCACTTAATTTTTACCGAGTTACAACTAAAGCACCTGTCCCTCAGGCTTCTTATCAATATATTTGATGGAAAACCAACTGAGAAAGAGCAAAAATGGAGCAGATACTGTTCACCACACTATTATACAGGTATCTGATGCCCCCTGGTACAAAGCTCTTCCACTGCAGCATCTCTTCTCCAGAAACTGTCAACCCTTTGAACAACCAGACAGCAGGAAATTCTGCTTGTCCTCTTCTCTTGGTACTTGATAAGCATGCTGAATAGTACCAGCACAGATTCCTGCAAAGTGGCCCTCCTGTCTTATTTCACAGCTTATCTAAACACACATGGCAGAAGAACTTCATGGAAGCATTCTGGAATCCAAATAGGTCTATATCAACTTATCCAAATACTTGCTAATGTCTCTGAAGAACATAAGTACGTTTGTAAGCAAGACCTCCCTCTAAAAAAAAGACATGCTGACTCTGCAAGCACATTGTATTTATCCATAAGACCTCCAATGCTTCTATAGTCTTTATTAATGTCTAGTTCTCCTTCATTTTATTTAGTCAAAGTCCTTTAACTAAATTTCTACTAGGACAATCTCTCCACTAGCCAACATAAAAGGTTCTAAAATCCAGAATGTGGGAAAAAAGTCAACACAATACCAGTACATCGAGGCCCATCAAGGAGAACAGCAGAGTTACCCCACCTCTGTAATCAGTCCTCATCTCCGCAGGGCTCATTAGCTTTGGTGCACCTTACTTCAGACAATTGTGGGCAGCTTCTGGGGGTCCATCAATTGGTATCTTTGCACTTCAGTCCCCAGATTCCAAGAGGATAAGCTTGCTAATATGGAATACCAGACCTAGTAAAAGCAGGACTCCTGACCTAATATTGCCCTGAAAGGCTACTGAGCAGCCGAGCACTCTACGGCATCTTACCTTGGGTTAGTGAGATTATAGCAGGATTTCCAAATCTGGAGCATGTGTTTACATGTAAGGAGTGCTTCATCGGGGCCTCTGCATAGCGACTCCAATTTCACTTTTGTAAACAGCAATCTAGTGAAAAGGGGAAGGAAATGAAAACAGAAAAGAGATTACAATTCAAGCAAAGTATAAAAGATAGCCAACACTGCACCAAAGTGAAAAAGACCTAACTTTGAAGACATTGTTAATTTAAATACTTCTTTCATGAAGCAATCACACTAAAGTCAAATATCTAATGTCAAAGTAACCGTGCTTTTACAAGATGACCTTTTCAACTGGACAGAAAGAGTAAATGTCAGGATTTTTAAAGGTTCACTAAAGCTTAGTGAAATTAGCATGACCACCAAAACCAGTACTTCATAAGCTGAAAAGAGATGTCTTCACTAAAGAAAATGTTACTACTTTTATGAGAAAAGTAAGTATTTTCCATCATCTGGTTCAGATTATAAGCTAACATATAATTCACGAAAGAAACAACTTGGCACTCCTGCAACTTACATCCCAATACTATCGACTTCCAGGATAGGAAATGAAAGAGAGTACATTGACAAAGAAGCCACTAGACCAGACAGCTCAAGGAGATAGTCAGCATTCTTATGGTCAAAAAGAAATGTAGCCCAAATTTACCTTTTGTGGCCATCAGCAGGTACTAAAGTTGATGACTGTCTTGAATTCTGAACACTTTCAACCTTTACTAGTGACAACCTGAAGGAAGCCCCTCAGTCATCAAATACGCAGCAAACTAGTCCTAATTGAAGCAAACATGTTTGCCATTAGAAATTAATTCTTATTTCAAAGACGATGTTTCCAATGGCAACAAGNCAGAGGGACAGAATGACCTCACTGTATGTGCTGGCCACACTTCTTTTGATGCAGCCCAGGATGCAGTTGGCTTTTGGGTTGTCAGCGCACACTGACGGCTCACGTTGAGCTTCTCATCTGCCAACACCCCCAAGTCCTTCTTCTGAGGGCTGCTCTTCAGCCATTCTCCACCCAGCCTGTATTTGTGCCTGGGACTGTCACATGCAGGACCTTGCACTTGGCTTGCTTGAACTTCATGAGGTTCCCATGGGCCGACGTCTCAAGCCTGTCCAGGCCTCTCGGCATGGTATCTCTTTCCTCCGGTATGTCATCTGTCCCTAACTGCCTAATGTTGAATTTGATCCCAATAGTGCAGTGGGAACGTTTTGAATACTTCCAAGATATCAGGAGCCTAAGCAGTGGCAGTGGTTTTCACTGATTGCTCCTGTGAACAAATGCACTTAATTTTTACCGAGTTACAACTAAAGCACCTGTCCCTCAGGCTTCTTATCAATATATTTGATGGAAAACCAACTGAGAAAGAGCAAAAATGGAGCAGATACTGTTCACCACACTATTATACAGGTATCTGATGCCACCTGGTACAAAGCTCTTCCACTGCAGCATCTCTTCTCCAGAAACTGTCAACCCTTTGAACAACCAGACAGCAGGAAATTCTGCTTGTCCTCTTCTCTTGGTACTTGATAAGCATGCTGAATAGTACCAGCACAGATTCCTGCAAAGTGGCCCTCCTGTCTTATTTCACAGCTTATCTAAACACACATGGCAGAAGAACTTCATGGAAGCATTCTGGAATCCAAATAGGTCTATATCAACTTATCCAAATACTTGCTAATGTCTCTGAAGAACATAAGTACGTTTGTAAGCAAGACCTCCCTCTAAAAAAAAGACATGCTGACTCTGCAAGCACATTGTATTTATCCATAAGACCTCCAATGCTTCTATAGTCTTTATTAATGTCTAGTTCTCCTTCATTTTATTTAGTCAAAGTCCTTTAACTAAATTTCTACTAGGACAATCTCTCCACTAGCCAACATAAAAGGTTCTAAAATCCAGAATGTGGGAAAAAAGTCAACACAATACCAGTACATCGAGGCCCATCAAGGAGAACAGCAGAGTTACCCCACCTCTGTAATCAGTCCTCATCTCCGCAGGGCTCATTAGCTTTGGTGCACCTTACTTCAGACAATTGTGGGCAGCTTCTGGGGGTCCATCAATTGGTATCTTTGCACTTCAGTCCCCAGATTCCAAGAGGATAAGCTTGCTAATATGGAATACCAGACCTAGTAAAAGCAGGACTCCTGACCTAATATTGCCCTGAAAGGCTACTGAGCAGCCGAGCACTCTACGGCATCTTACCTTGGGTTAGTGAGATTATAGCAGGATTTCCAAATCTGGAGCATGTGTTTACATGTAAGGAGTGCTTCATCGGGGCCTCTGCATAGCGACTCCAATTTCACTTTTGTAAACAGCAATCTAGTGAAAAGGGGAAGGAAATGAAAACAGAAAAGAGATTACAATTCAAGCAAAGTATTTTTAAAGATAGCCAACACTGCACCAAAGTGGAAAAGACCTAACTTTGAAGACATTGTTAATTTAAATACTTCTTTCATGAAGCAATCACACTAAAGTCAAATATCTAATGTCAAAGTAACCGTGCTTTTACAAGATGACCTTTTCAACTGGACAGAAAGAGTAAATGTCAGGATTTTTAAAGGTTCACTAAAGCTTAGTGAAATTAGCATGACCACCAAAACCAGTACTTCATACGCTGAAAAGAGATGTCTTCACTAAAGAAAATCTTACTACTTTTATGAGAAAAGTAAGTATTTTCCATCATCTGGTTCAGATGATAAGCTAACATATAATTCACGAAAGAAACAACTTGGCACTCCTGCAACTTACATCCCAATACTATCGACTTCCAGGATAGGAAATGAAAGAGAGTACATTGACAAAGAAGCCACTAGACCAGACAGCTCAAGGAGATAGTCAGCATTCTTATGGTCAAAAAGAAATGTAGCCCAAATTTACCTTTTGTGGCCATCAGCAGGTACTAAAGTTGATGGCTGTCTTGAATTCTGAACACTTTCAACTTTTACAAGTGACAACCTGAAGGAAGCCCCTCAGTCATCAAATACGCAGCAAACTAGTCCTAATTGAAGCAAACATGTTTGCCATTAGAAATTAATTCTTATTTCAAAGACAATGTTTCCAATGGCAACAATGCACAGCATCATGAGACAACTGCATCTTGTTTTTCCATGTATCAGTAGAAGGTTCTCCATAGAGACTGACTTAGACACTTTCCTGGATAATTAAAGAATATAGATGCAATATGACACTAAAGGAGCCAATCAACTGGATGTGCATTTACAGGATTCACAGCATCTGGGAACATATAATGCCCTGGAAAATTACAAATTTAAAAACAAGTTCAAATAAATTGCAAGATTAAAGAGCACAAAGGAGGAAGAGAGGATGCACATAAAATTCTTGGCCTACTTTATGTTTTTAAACCCAGGTGTATTTTGGCATTTTATTCCAGTGCAACCCTAATCATCTTCAGTGAAAAATTCATACGATTGGTCATATGGTTTGCGTGGGAAGACTGAGAAGGGTGTAGAAGGTGGGCATGTGTGAACGCTCAGAACTTTCTTATCCCAAATACAAACTTCAAGGCTGCTAATAGTAACTGCAAACTGCCAGAGGGTTTTCTCAAGAATAAGAAATGACACCGAGTGCCTCAGCGAGTTACAGCAGCTAAAGCTTCAGTGTTGCACTGAATGCCCTTTGCAGAATCTACCCAGCACATCAACCCAAGAATGAATCCCACTACCTTAATTGCACCTTAACTGTACAACGCGTGTCTTGGTGGGACTGAGGAAAAAATGAAACACAGGTTGCTGAATTATTTTAAATTAATAAGTACCTGTGGATAAGCAATGTAATGAAGGTCATGTAGAGTCTCACCTGATGTCTTGTAGGAATACAGAACAGAAGGATCATTTCGTCAGAAGGATCACTAGTTCAGCTTTCTTCCTACCAATAAACTGGGTTTGAATATACAGGGAACTACATAGATAATTTAAAGTTTTATTTGCTTAACTGTGACAGTATCACAGAATCACAGAATGCTATGGGGTTGGAAGAGACCTCTGGAGATCATCTAGTCCAATCCCTCTGCCAGAGCAGGTTGCACAGGAATGTGTCCAGGTGGGTTTTGAATGACTCCAGAGACAGAGACTCCACCACCTCTCTGGGCAGCCTGTTCCAGGACTCTGCCACCCTCTAAGTAAAGAAGTTCCTCCTCGTGTTTAGCTGGAACTTCCTATGTTCAATTTTGTGCCCGTTTCTTTATGCCCTGTCACTGGGCACCACTGAAAAAAAGACTGGCCCCATCTTCCTGACACCCACCCTTTAAGTATTTATAGGTGTTGATCAGTCTTCTCTTGTCAAGAGTTAGGATGATGAAAAGCAAGCTGTACATTTTATGAGTAGCATGAATTATCTGGTTGCATCTGGGTAAGAGTTAGAGGTTTAAATTACTGGCAAACGATGCAGAATGAAACACGTACCACAGTGTGGTGGGACAGCAGTCATGACTGAGAACACAACTACTGAGGAACAGGCAATACTAGATAGAAGTGAAGAATAGAGCAGTATGTGTCAGAGATGTGTCAAACTGGAATAAATCTAACCAGGTAACAAGAACAGAAATCTGTTTGGGTCAAATTCTTTGGGGAAGGCAAGTAAGTAAAACAGGCTCTGTTAAAAATATTAGACTAATGGGGTATTTGTTCCAGCATGAGATGCAGATCTTTAATGTTAGATAAAAATAAGGTGAATTTTAGGAGACTAATTATCCAGACATAAAATGGAGAACGAATCAAACTCTTAAGTGGAAGGGCTTAGTTATTCTCGGAGCTAATAGCTGATAAATTTATGACATAGTTCCAAAAGCAGCAAATGATTCCATTACTTTAAGACTGTTCTCCCTAACTAATGAGGACATTGTAAACCAGCTGCTTGTAACCTCATCTGTATATTACTGGATTTTTATTTAAATAAGAAATGAAAAATCCCAAACGGGTTTCTAACTAGGTCTTGGAATTTCAGCGGCATACACCTAAAATAATTTGACAGCAAAGGCTGGCAAAGATTCCTGAGATATAGCAGAAGCCTGGCGTTTAACACAAAGATGGTAAAATGTTTTAAGGATACACATCTCAAGTCAAAGGGTAAAACTCAGTGCCTGACAAGCAAATCATCAATATCTTTGTGCAAGTGAGGCACTAGAAACACGCAGAGATCCTATCAAGGATAGCAGGGGGAAGAAAGGAGAAACAAGGGGAAAAAAATCAGCACAGAAAGCTGCCTCTTAGGTACATAGTGAAATGTAAAGCTAAACTAAACTAGACCTGACCAGAATATTGTAAGAAAAAAAAAAGTCAGTCTTTAAACACTTTTTTTGTACCTAAGTAGGAAAAAAACTCCACAAAAATGTATATACTAAATAAGGACAATGGGACAAAGATTATGGATGTTCAGGAATGAAGCCCAAGTCCCACCATTATCCTTATCTATGTCATCTCAGATACGAACAAGAGAGAATGGGAACACTTTAAAAATGATTAGTTAATGTGGTCAAAATTAATCTGTTTCTCAGAATTATGGAAACAGTGACACATAAGACAGCCCTTTCTAAAGTAAAAACTTAAAAAGAAAATATCACTTCTGGACTGGAGAAGAGCAACTATATCACCAATGTCTTTTTCAGGAGGGAAGGGACAGATGAATATATACAAGATTAACAATGTGAAAAAAATGTATAAGAAGAATAGCATACAAAAAAATGAAAGGAGTATTAAAGCATTATTAACAACATGGAAAGACAGGTTGTAGTTCAAGTTTAATAAAGAGATTGTACCAAAGAACCTGTGTAACAATTATTCCAAACCAGTCCCTAACCGTGCTAAAAAAAGATAAATAAAAAAGAAGAATGACATGCTACCATGCTACCTGCCATTCTTCCTCCAGATCTGCCTGCCAGAGCAGTGTCACTCCACGCAGTGGCAGTTGGGAATCTCCCTGAAGTCTCTCAAACCAAGACACTTCTGCAGCTGACTTTAAATTCCACTAGACTTCTTCTGAAGGGTCCGTATCCCCATATCCTGATCAAAACTGAACAGAATGCTCTATTTTCACTTAAGATTGAAAGTAAACTTACTCTCTTATTGTACAAATATTTACAGTGTTTGGGGACTGAAGAACATAAGGAAGAGCTAGGTGGAACACTAAAGGTTTGTGCTTCAAAACATAATAGTCCTTTAGCATAACACACCAAAAGCCTTGCTGAAAATCCTGTAAGGGGACTTTGTCTGTGTGAGGCACACAAAAAAAAAGCCCAGCGTCCACAACAGCAAATACCTCTCCCACTTGAAGAAGCTAAAATTGAAAAGGATGCTGCAAATCCTCATGTTTGCAATGTGGGAGTAAAAAATATAATTATTAGAGCATCTCCCTGATGAGGGAAGGCTGAGAGAGCTGAGACTCTTTAACCTGGAGAAGAGAAGGCTGAGGGGAGACCTTATTCATGCTTGTACCTATCTGGAGGGGGGGCTGAAGGAGGATGGAGCTGGACTCTTCTCAGTAGTTCCCAGTAACGGGACGAGGGGCAACGGGCACAAGCTGGAACAGGGGAAGTTCCATTCTTTATGGTAAGGGTGGCAGAGCCCTGGCAGAGGCTGCCCAGGGAGGGTGTGGAGTCCCCTTCTCTGGAGACCTTCAAGCCCCACCTGGATGCAGTCCTGAGGGATGTGCTCTGGGCAATCCTGCTTTAGCAGGGAAGTTAGACTGGATGATCTCTAGAGGTCCCTTCCAACTCTGACAATTCCCTGATTCAATTCCATGATATCTTTGTTTTATGTTTAACCTACTCTGAGTAACCTTAGTAATTTTAATAGAATAGAATCATAGAATCATTCAGGTTGGAAACGACCCTTGGGGTCATGGAATCCAACCATCAACCCCACTCTACAAAGTTCTCTCCTACACCAGATCCCCCAACACCACACCTGAATGACTCTTCAACACATTCAGGGATAGTGACNCATTCAGGGATGGTGATTCAATGACCTCCCTGGGCAGCCTATTCCAGTGTCTGACCACTCCTTCTATGAAGAATTTTTTCCTAATATCCAGTCTAAACTTACCCTGTTTCAGCATGAAGCCATTCCCTCTTGTTCTCTCTAATTACTTGTGAGAAGAGACCAGCACCAACCTCTCTGCAATGTCCTTTCAAGTAAGTGATGAGTAGAGAGTGATGAGGTCAACCCTCATCCTCCTCTTCCTCAAACTAAACAGTCCCAGCTCCTTCAATTGCTCTTCATAAGAGAAGAGAATCTTTTTAAGAAATTAAACAGTTTGCATTTCTGGCTCCAGCTAACAGGATTTTTACATGATAGTCAATTATTAAAAGATGGTTGGAAAGTGATTAACGAACTAGGGAATCCCAACAAATAATCCGTGCAGAAAAGTGCCAAACAACAGCTTAGTCTCCCTGACAAGCACATGAATTTTTACAATAGCTTAAATATAAGAATAAACTTTATATATAATCGGCTCTGACAGATAGCCTGTTACTTATTAGAGCATAAAAGAAAGATGACAAATACCGATTCTGTGTAGAGCTATATAATATTTCATTCTGGTTTCAATTTTAGGTACCCATTTGATATATCCTACAACTTCAAATTCTGGGAAGTTAGGAAAATTCAAAAGAAGTTGTTGTGATTTTAACTCTAGGCATTATGTTACTACATATATATATATATATATATAAAACATATATAT
>VZRU01014311.1:163726-191879 GCA_013398155.1 Pedionomus torquatus
CAGAATGCATAAAATTAAGTTTGAGCAAATATTATTCAATATTGATGACTCGAAACAATATAGATCTATTTAGCTCTTTCCTAAATAAATATTAGCAAGTCACTTCTTCACCTAACAGTTACATTTATAGGAAAAATTCCCTAGGACTTTTCCAGGAAACACAAAAGAATGGAGGAAGTAGGAGGAAGTCAAACCTCAGCAAATTCACTTTCTCTTAGTCAGTATGATCAGCAAGTGCCCATCTGACAAGCCTCGTAATTACTCAGAAATCAATGGCTTAGAAAAAAAAGTTAAAATTAAAAGAAAACCCCAGAGTTCTCAGCGTTTACTTCATTCCCTGTCCAGAATTTGACAACAGTCTTCAGGTTCGCAGCTTCTTTTAAAAGAAGGTTGTGGGGCTGACTGCTTTAATATCCTTCACTTGGGAATTCCACTTGAATCCAACAGGACTCTAATAAACATGTAATGTACTTTCTTAATGAAAAGATCCTTGTACCAACGCAGCAGGAAACTTCCCAAACCATTTGATCAGCTGCACGGCTTAACAGTTCTAAAGCTGTATTTCCTTTCAAAAACCCAGCATAGAGCTATAGGAACAAATACAGCCTTTGCAATTTAATGTGGAAATGCATCATAGAAATGACTGATCAAGAAGCAAATGAATGCCAGCAAATGGGTAATTGAATATAAGCTTGCAACGGAGCTTGCACTCAAAATAAGGGAACACAATCCTTTCCAACAGAGAAGATGAAGGTGATTCACTGTACAAGGCAGTGAAGGGGGCATACGGGAGAGATGGGGAGGGACTCTTGATCAGGGAATGTAGTGATAGGACAAGGCGTAATGGCTTTAAACTGAAAGAGAGGAAATTTAAATGAGATATTAGGAAGAAATTCTTTGCTGTGAGGGTGGTGAGTCACTGGAACAGGTTGCCCAGAGAAGCTGTGGCTGCCCCATCCCTGGAGGGGTTCAAGGCCAGGCTGGATGGGGCTTGGAGCAACCTGGTCTAGTGGGAGGTGTCCTGGCATGGGCCAGGGGGGTGGAACTCAATCTTTAAGGCCTCTTCTCACTTGAACCATTCTATGATTCTATGACAAATGATACTGAAATGTTTTGTGCAGTTCTTGTTTACATCTGATGAAAACTGCTAGAGTTCAACAGATAATTGAAAGGCTAGAGAACATGTCCTACTGTCGGTAATGGCAGTGACGTTCTTATCAGAAAGGACATTTGGAGGTGACCAAATTACAGAAACTACCATTAAAGTATGAAGTCACTCATATTACAGAGTAATACTTAGTAAAGAATGACATAAAACTCAATGGCTGGGAAGAAACCAGGGATCTATTCAAGTTAAGAACAGAAATAGAATCTTCAGGGAGAGCACAGTTCAAGCACTGGAACAAGCTACCACACGCTGCTGTGGCTTCTCCAGTTTTTGACATGTTCTTATAAAGCTAGGACATCCTTAGAAGGTATTCTTTAGCTAAACTTATATTAAAAAAACTAAAGCAAATCTTACAACTTCTGATACATAGAAGGTCAGAGGTTTTAAAAATTGATCCACCTGGCTTCAAATTCTAGTAATTTGAGCATCCTGTCCGTTTAACGCCTGCTGTAGAAAGCGTACAGCTTCACCTTAGACAAATCCAAAACATCTGCACCATCCTCAAAACTCAAAATGACACAACCACAAAAAAATTTAACCTGCTGGGAGAATGCCAACATGAAACTAGATAGAATACAAAACACATACTCTTTTATAAAGCATTTGCCTACACATTCAGTGCTTTTAGGTGCATCACTTCTATCACCGTGATGACCAACTTACAGAAGGAATTCACAGAGGCGTCTGCTGCAATTGCAAAGCGGGCCCTTGTGCAATCGGTCTACTGCATTTTGAGTATTAAAGGAGAGCTTTATTATCACCAAACACAAGCTATAAACACAACTCATTCATTAGAAAACATGAAATATCATCATTTGTAAGTACCTAAAAATAACTTTTTTGCATGGCTGAACAAACTAGTGTTATTTCCTGGGAATTTCTTTTGAATTTCGGTGACATTGCTACCCAAGCAATTTCTCTCGCCTTATCCTGAGGCCAGTTTCCTTTCCCACTTAATCACATCTGCTTCTCATTTTTGTTTGAAGTGTAAACAGTCAAGAATGAGTCTCAATTGTCCCAGCTGCATTTGCAAGCAAACAAGACACAATTAATGAGACGAGGTTACCGAACGCATCTATCAGCAATGTCTATACTTAAGGGTTTTTTCCAGCTGCTTTTATCAATCCAGTTCCTTCAGGAAATCCAGTTGACTGAATTACTAGAGGCCCAACATCCACTTGGCAGCAACAGGAGGTCAAGCACACAAAACTAGTTTTTGTAAAAACTGCAGAAAATTATTTAACTTAATAAAACAAAACAAAAAAAAAGTCTCCTAAACTGTTTCTCAATCAATCACCAAACATACCCAAAAGATGCGAAACCCGTGATTCAGGAAAAACGGCAGATTTCTGCTGTGTCAATATTAATCATAAGGATAATCTCCTCTCTTTGGTTGCACAGATTTCCGGCAGTGGGAAGCCCACATACATACAGAAACACCCATGAAGTAATAACAGGCAGTTCAGATTGCTGTTTGAAGCCTGACTCTCAAACATGCAAAAGATGCAACAAAATCAAGGCCCAAAATAACAGAGTTTTGTGGAAACCATGAATGGGTATACTTGGTGTGTGTCGGATGGCGTCCGCCACTCCGTTTGAAATATTATTGCTCATAAATTTGTTCATGAAGGCAGTAGCATCTCTTCTTGGCAAGGAAAACCAGCAGTCAGTCCTGTGACTTTCGGTGGTGTTTATGTATACTGTATTCCATCTTAGGAATTCAATGTCCTTAAGAAAATCTATAAACTATAATGAAGATAGTTTCTGACTAGAGCCAGAACAAATTAGTTATACTTGAAAACTTTCTGTTTTCCTGCCTTGAACACCCTGCGGCAGCCAGCTCATGACCCAAACTGGGACTCTTTCAATCAAGTTTCAAAGAAGAATCCACAGCCTAGAAAATATAATCCAGGGATAAAACCCCGAGGCCAATGACCAATTTGTTACATAAAGTAATATCTATCTATCAACAATTTCTTTTTTAATGGACTGTTCTGTAAAAGCACGTAACAACCAAAGGGAGGTAGAAAAAAGAAAGAAAAAGGACAGACAAGCCCAGCATGAAAGGGAAAAAACCACAAGCAACTGATAACTGTCCTTCATGACTGAAAGAAAGATCATTCCTGAGAAAAAATTCATTTAACTCTCAAGACAGACAGAATCAAAAGGAATCCATTGAAAAAGCATGTTGTCAAGTGTTGACAAGAATGTATACACCAACCTGAAAGACATGACTTTGGCAAGCCTAGCAGATCACTGCATCTTGTCCGATCATATAAATACTGCCCTTTCCTCAAATAATTCACAGTGCTCTATTTATAAAGAAAAAAGAAAAACGGTGACAATTCAGCCAGCACCACCACACTCCATAGTGCAACTACAGAGTGACCTCAGGAAAAGAGTCTATTCCCTTTAATTGATAAATACACCTCAGTCTCCCAGCACATCATCTGTGTATCATCGCACACTGCATGTACCAACCAGCTCTTCTGTTCTGCCCACCCCAACAACTCCCAGAGGGAAACGAGTTTGTTAATCAATGAACTGAGAGGGATGTTGAAAAGCTGTATGATTCTGGGAAATCTACAGTAGCTCAAAAGAACCCTTGAGGGTCAGGAAGGAAAAGATTTAATAGGTTTCAAAGGAGTGACATATTGGCCTGATACTTCTGTGAAATATTCTTGGAAGGAAAAGAAATTTCCATCACACTTCAACAAATGTAAATGTTTAAACTGTGAACTTAGTCTTCGGTTGTCTTCAAACCTGTTACCATATGTCTTTCCTTTTTGAGTGTACTTAACATTAAAATAACATACTTGCACTCCTCAAATAACCCATCTGCTGTTCCCTACTTCTGCTACTGTAAAAGCTTGTCAGCTGCGATCCAGTGCAGCTCCGTTTTCAGCACAAAACTGGCAATTAATATTTATAATTTGTTTTGCCTAATTACACTGATTTCAGGCACTATGCTCCTCGTTAGGTGCCCCAACACTTGAAATAATGAGGGAAGCCCAAACAGCCAAAATTAAGAAAACAATATCACAAGTATTTTGTTAAGAAGAACTCTTTCTCTCTTGACTGAGAACCTACTGTTGGCTAACCATGAAGCAGAAACAGAGAGAAGCTTTGTTTCAAGACTTCATATCATTCAAAAGACCACTAAGATATAAATTCCTCACACCAAACATGAAAAGACATGGAAAAAAAATGCATGGAAAAAGTTTGCAAATCAGGCTCCTCAGGTCATCGCAGATACACCTGTACGATATATGTATATATTGCACAAGATATACCCAGTAAGACCAATATGAACCAATACAATGCAATGCAACCACCATTGCCTTTCATCAACTTGAACACACACCTCCTGGATTGCTTATACATTCAGAGCAGGCAACCACTGGACCAAATTAAATGAAATTCAAGGCAAACCCAAGCAACTAGGACCTCAAGCCTCCCTCACAGTTAAGTACTCCACAAGTTATGATACTCCTGCCTACTCTCTTTGCATTCAGGGCACCATGTCCCTACTTCTATTTCAAGAGGAGAAATGGATCATCTCACTCACTCTCCCACATAGTTTGATAGTCAGGACCCTGAGCCGCATCATCTGTGGGTTCAAATCTTGTCAAGCTGGAGAGGAACCGAACTTCACATTTCTATGACAGGGACAAGTTGTCTAAGCAAGGTGGGGAAAACACAATGTAACCTTAGATTAATTCAGAGCAGGACCTGCCTGAGATTAACTATTTTTGGGTGCTGGCACCTTATTCCCACCCATCTCACCAGAGCAGGGTATCCATAATCTTTTCAGTAATCTTAATCTGTGCAGTAATCTTTTGTCTAGAGACCTTTTTGTCCAGAGACTTTTTTGTCCCTGGGTCAAAGCACTCTCAGATTTCAGGAGGCTTCAGAGGTTGGCTAGCATTTAAAAGCAGATTGATTGCACTGCTCTGAAGAACACAGCCAACTTAGTTTATAGAGTGGCCACAACCTAGCACTTTAAGCATAGAAAAAAATTCGAATTGATAGTGCTATAAATATTCAGGAAATATCTTGCATTTTAATTCTTTCTTTAATTCTTTTGCTATGCCCCTTAACGTCTCAGAGCAGACTGCGTATTTATGCTGCCATTATAACAAACAAAGCAAGAACAATCAACTCTCTATCCAAAGAAAAAGCTGTACCTTGCTGCTAGCAGCACAATATGATGTTGGCTCATTCATTCCACTCCTTTAGATAATGATGGAAAAAAGACTTCTTTGGCTCCAAGGGATTTCTTTCTACTTACTGGCCTGGAGGTATATGGGACAAAATAATTTTCCAGTTGGCCATGTTTGTTCAGCAACTTTCTAGCTTTCTAGCATAGGAAGAGCTTAACTTATTTAGGATACAACAATATACTTGCTCCCGGCCTCAAATATTGAACATGAATTCTAGGAATGCATCATATTTTCAAATGTTAAGATCTGATTGACAACATATTAACTACTTGATTACAACAGGAGAGTGCTGCAAAGTATTCAGTTCTCAGCCAGACTCCTTGGGTGTTCTATGACTTCTTTGAATATCCGGCATTTTAGAAGATGTAGTATTATAAATGTCAAATATTTTATATTATTTTCAAAGAAAACTAAAGGAAAAAGAACACACAGCTGAGAATGGAACAGGACAGCAGTCAGTGCAGTAATGCAATTACAGCTCAGATAAGAAGAATAAAAGAATTAAGAAATAACATAAATTTTACGTTTTACTTTACTATTTTCCAAGTACAGAGATTTATTATGCGGCAAACCCACCAAAGTATCATTTTGCATACAGCTGAGGTCATGGATTCTAAGAGAAATACGGAGAATACTAAGAAAACTCCTGTACTATTTCATTTACTAGGACAGCAGGCATAACTGAAAGATAAAACATAAAACATGATGGTACTAAAGTACCACAACCAAATGATCAAATGTTTCAGCATATCTAAAAATTAGCAAGCCTTATATGAACTGAAGAGAATCTCCTCCAGCCTGCCAGGGAGCACCATGGGACTGTACTGCTTACAGAAGCTGCAGAATAAGAAAATTGAATCAAAGACAAAACACAAGTGTGTAACGTATGTTATCCATACACACATACACATTGTCAGCCATTTCAAGAGCACCACATACAGTGGAGAAGAACAGCTTGTAAACTTGAGGTTTTGCTTATAAATCCTTGAAAAAATAACCCAGTTATACTCGAAGGAATCAATCCAAATTTATATTATTCACCAGATGTGTCTGTCTGGCTGTCAGTATTGATTGCAGCAAAGAAGGAGCCTCAATCATATCCTTGACTTCTCTGGGAACCAGAAGTAACTTGACAGCACTAAAAACAAGACTCTAAAAGACAGTCTAGAGATACACGTAGCTGTGTTTCACCTTGGATTCTTCAATTGTTGCCACACCTGACAGCAATTCTAGTTGCCAAGATACTCCTCTCAAATTCCCCGATCTGTACCAATAAGTTGTAGCCTAGTACACTGTATCACCATGGTGTTTGTATTATACAACAGGAGGAATTCAGAATTACTGTTATGACCCATACAATTAACATACATACACACATTAATAGAAAGATCAAAACTTTTTAAAATAACTCAGGCAACATGTTTAAGCACAAGATGCAGTTATAAACAGGCAGAGAAAAGCCATGAACCATATTAAAAAAAACACCATTAATACCTTTTGAATGCTCACAAGAGTAATTTTAAACATTTTGCTGAATGATCTTTTGTTCTCTTATTACAGTAGAGAGAACCGAGTTTCACAAATACTTCTAGACTAATATTATATTGAGAGATAGAGCAGCTGCTTCTTTGTCATTTGCATTGCAGAAGATGAAAGAAGAACAGACAGAAGATGACAGATCATGGTGCTTTGAACATATTTGGTTTTAAAAATAATAGGGTATAAAATTAGGTAGCTGATACTTCAATTGCCTCTCAAACCATGACTTGCTGACAGGACCCTCAGAGCAGAAGAACGCTCAAAAAGGGAGAGGAGAGGGCAAAGAACCGCTAGACAGTTCTGAAACTGTGCACGACGTGAGGGAGCCCCTAATAAGGACAGAGACAACTTATACGTCTGTGGATAAACTAGGAAGCGAGAAACAGCAAAAGGCCCCAAAAGCAGTGGCACAGAACTGGGTGCAAGCCACCGAAATTCTGAGGAGAGGTGTTATCAACAGAGGTCCAGGTCAGATTTAAGAGGAAAAAGGCAACCTTATATGGGCAGCCAAAAGGAGACGTCAAAGAGGAGAAAATGAAAGCCCTATAATCTCTTTCTTCAAACTAATACTTTTTAAATAAACTGTATTTTTCTGGTGTGTTAATATAGCAACAATTTATGATACAGTCCTCTAAAAGCTAAGATTGAGATATTTCAAAAATTGTCCAAATACACATTTAGGGTTTTTGTCCCCGAGATATTTTTCTGTAAAGCATTTCATTGGATTTTCGTAAGACAATAAATTAAAAAACCCGCAACTTTACAAAAGTGCAACATCCGAATATATTTGGAGATACACTTAACACAAAGAATAAACACAAAGAATGATTTCTTTCTTAAATAGCAAGAGAACATTAACCAAACATGCTTCTTCCCTGCTCACTTCTTTAGTTATCCACCAACCAACTTCAGATGATTGATTATTATACAGGCAAAAAAGGGGATTCTCTATTATGATTTATTTTACAAAACAGATTTCTATCCAATATGCACAGACTTATCTGTAGGATGGGATAAATCTGTCCTATAGCTAACAGTAGAGTCCTGGTTATCCTTCTTAGAATAAAGCATAAAAACAGAAGACAAAAATATCCTGAAGCATGCAACGGGGAGAAATTATCTAAACAAAGTCTCTGCGCAAAAAAAACCCCAAAACATAAATAAGATTAACTATCCGGCTCCAGCTTCCTATCCAAAAGCAAATCCTCAATAACTATTTAACAAGCTTTTAATAAAAAGCAGTCTTGCATTAAATGTGCAGGGAGGAAGACTGCTGGAAAAACAACCCAGATCAATCTTCAAGTCCATCCCTTCTTGAAATGAATGAGATGAGAATCTAAGAAAAATAAACATGAGAGAAAGGGTAGCAAGTAAACATGACATTCACTCACATAAAATTTTCTGGATATTCACTCAAGGCCATATCGATGATATTCAAAGCATCATGATAGTGTTTCTGGGCTGATAGCAAGAGTGCAAGGAGATGAAGAGAGTTGGCATCATCTCCTTGTAGCTGCAGAGCCTGACGAACATAACCCAAAGCTTCTGGTATCTGATTGAAAAAAAAAAAAAAAAGGAGAAAATGAAAGCCCATTACTGGATTGCAAATCCATAAAATTTTCAAAATATGCATCTGAATACCATGTAGAATTCTATAGATTCCTGTAAGACACTGCACAGAAGTTTAAAATGGACCTGATGGTCTACAGTGAACATTAAAAATTTAGTAATAAGAAAATAATGGAAAATAAGGTACACGTTTTAATAAAACACTTCCCTTCAGCCCTTTAAAATATTCACTTAATATTCTTCTTCAAGTATTGGTTGTATTTCTAAATGATTGTGAAAATACTTGAATCATAACACATTAACTGAAATGCACAGCTAGACTGCAGCAGTATCTTCCCTTCACATGGATTTGCATGATTTCCTCGGCTGCTTTTGCTCAAAATAAGTACAACCAAGTGTTAAAACCAGGAAATTTAACGAAGCAACATGAGAAGTTTGGAATGCAGATGTAGACTCGTAGCTTGCTACTGAAAAATATTTTGTGCTATTAAAGTGACAATCCATTCCCCTCTAATGTGACAGAGTCCAATGTCTCTGCTACTCATTAGCAATGAAAAGTAGTCACCTAGAGTATGTAAACCACTGTGCTCAAAACTACTACCTAAAATAAACATGACACAGGAGAAAGCTTACCATGACATATACAAAGCAGCTCCACATTATCCAATTTCAGGTGATACATAGCATAATCCTAAAAACCTTAAACATCACAGCTGTACAGGCTGGACTGGGCTCTGATGTCTTTTATAGCTTTAAAATATTTTCCAGTTTTCTTCAACACATTTTTTGTAATTTTGATCACAACAACCAAACTTCTTACAAGTATTCAGAAAAGGCACGGACCTTAGCAGATGCTCAAGACTGATGTACTGTCAAGACCGTTACAGACTAGTTTCAACGGTCCAGTCTCACTCTCCAGATAACCAGTCTGAGCAGAGATTACAAATAGGTAAAACGGGGTAAAACTGACTTTCTTTTCCTTGTCATCCACCAACATAAATACTGAAACAAACAAATTCAGTGATTTATGTCTTACTCCTGATCCTAGAGCTGGGAAATACTGTGGCAGAACTCTGGAGATGTGTACAAGACTCAAGGTGTTCAGAGAGAGTGTTTTGGGTTTTTTTTCCATATATATGCTTATATGCAGAAACAAAATCATGTCTTTATTGAAAAAATCTTACTCTGTATCCATCAATAGATACCAATTCTAACCTTCATATGGCAGTGTAAGGCTGCATTTTTAAAACAAAACTAACCTGTCTGGATATGGCAAGCTGCAGGGCCAAGTAAAATGCTGCCAGATGATCCGTTGGAGACAAACTGTGAGCCCTTAAAAACAAAGAAATGACAAAAAAACCCCAACAGTTAATTTTGCCCCTGTTAATACAGGTTAGACGTGCACACGAACACACACACATTCATGTATCCATATTCAGATCTCTTCACTACAGGCACGCTCATGTTTTGACCCAAGTGGTGTTCCTTCCAGTGACTTTTCTCATACTTCTCAATCATCCTTGATTTAAAGAAGTCACTTTGTGCCATTGAAGTGTAATTTAAAATAGAAATTTAATTATGCAATTTCAGTATAAATCTTAGAAATCTTAAAATCAATTAAAATACATTCTTAAAAAAGCACTAGATGCAATTATCCAAGAACAGTTATAACAAAAATTCATTAAGCAGAGTTTTCTTATAGAAAGGAGGGGGGTAAAAAATAGTAAATTCCCCAAACCACATGCCGTTGAAGAGAACTGTCACCTGCATGAGAAGCACCTACACATTCACACTGACCCTGAACAGGATAGTTCTGAAGTACATAAATCAAGAGGAGCCCCAAAGTAGATTAGAGTTTTGTTCGTTCTTCAGACTCCCAAATTTTAAGTCCATTTTCAGCCCAGCACATGAAGCCTTAGGAAGCCAGTTACATCTTGTTTTGAATTGCTTTGAGATTGAGAGGGTGGTGAGGCTCTGGAACAGGTTGCCCAGAGAAGCTGTGGCTGCCCCATCCCTGGAGGGGTTCAAGGCCAGGCTGGATGGGGCTTGGAGCAACCTGGTGTGGTGGGAGGTGTCCCTGCCCAGGGCAGGGGGGTTGGAACTGGATGGTCTTTAAGGTCCCTTCCAACTCTAACCATTCTATGATTAAGCTAGCAGAGCACATTGCTATATAGCAATGTCAAAGAAATGTAGGATGGACAGCTTCTCTACCATAGCATTATCATAAAAGTTAGCATAAAATCAAACTCATCACAAGCCCATGCCTGAAGTTCAGATGATGAAGTTCATGCCGGTTGTCCTGTATTTGTAACTTCTGTCCACAAAAATTCTGAGCTGCCCAGCAGCAGCAGTGTTTTGTGACTGTTCACTCTCAAAATACTTGTAACTACTGCTGTTGCAAGTAACCCTAATTATTAAAACACAGAAATAACTTTTTGCCACCTTTTTTTTTTTTGGAAATTTTGTTTTTAATGTTTTGGTCAAATGTACACACTTTGTCTTAGTAATTTTAATGCTCATCCTGCAGATGCTCTTGCAATACACTCTACTGTTTTCCCCTGTAATACAATCTGCTGTAACATAAGTGGGTTTTGGGGGGATACTTGAGCATAAAGACAAAAAAAATAATTATGGCTGTACCTCAAAATGATATTTAGTAAATGCTGGACAACAAGCCTCGAACTATTGTTTTATTTATATTTGTTGCATTCTTTTAATGGAGGTTCATTTAGAGATAGAATGTGTAATAATTATCTTTGGAATATATAATAAGTCATCTCTATTGGTAGGGAGGAACAGAATTGACCTTTAAGCCATTACAACCACAAAAGAAACCTTCTGCTTCCAAGTTTTGCATTTCTCTCTTCCCAAGTCCAAAGAGACAGCTCTTTTGGTTTAGCAACTGCACCCAAGACGTATGGAAGCTATCAGGGGACAGCTTTGTACTTAGTTAACTTCACCACTAAATAAAGGCAAATTTATCTACAGTCAAGTGTAAAGCCTAACTGGGTCCAGGACCAGTCCTTTTTAAAATCTAAGTTCACAAACTAGGCAAGACTAAGTAAGAACAAGAGATTTTTAACTTAAAGAGTACTTGTTCAGTCATCCAAGCTTCAAGTGGTGTAAAACGGCTTCAGCTGGAATAAAACTGTTACTATCTATAAACCATGTGGTGAGTTCTGTGAAACTTCAATTCACGCCAACCACCACAGGAAAAGCACTGAAAGTCTTCCAAAGACAAAAAAAGAAAAAAAAAAAGAAGTTGGTGAAACAAACACCCCCTCAGCAGTGTTAAGATGGCAACAAGCATCTTCTCAAACGGCGCCACTATCACAAACCAGTAGCCTTGAAATCTGGCATAGGCAAGGGTCCACAACACAACTGTATTTCTTCAGGACCTCTATTTCTGCAGGAATTGGTCCTCCAGGTGATGAAAAAGTCCACAAAAAAACAACCAAAAGAAAACCTTGGCACATCAAAATACTGAGCCCAGTACAGCTGCTCACTTTGTAAACTGCGTAGGAGAGGAATGGAGAACTTCAGCTTCCACTTCCCGAAAACCATTTTTTTTTAAGATGTGGAGAGAGAAAACAGCCACAACTGCGGTACGCTGAGCACAGCATTCTCTGCATTAGCAATTTTGGGGTAACATCCTGTATGAATGTTATCAACGCAAGGACCCAGCAACGTTATCAACCACGCTGAAGTGTGTACTTCCAGCACAGCCGATCTATCGGGTGTGAGTCTCTCTTTTAACACAAGTGGGACAACACGTTATGTGCAGAACAATCACCTTTCAAAACACAGTTTTTCCCTTCTCTTAGAATGCAGCTATGAGATTTTTGAGATGCAGAAGCTCTGTTCCCTTTGAGGGCCAAACCATTCTACTCAAGATTCTGCGTGGAGCCCAAGCAACATACCAGCAATATCATTAAAGGCAATTTTAGCAATTCACTGCAGTCTTCAAAATATATAACCTGCACATCACTAAAACCTTCAAAACATACTTTAGTTAAAAGAAGATACTTGAATTAAAAGCTTATGTGCAAGTTCATTCCAAGCAAGGCAAGCAGAAAGGATAAATATATCATCTAACATCAATACCCTGGAACATGAACTAAAAATAGGAAACATTGTTCCGTGGAGGTTGTATGAACCAAGGGGGAAAAAAAACACTAAAGAACAAAGAAAACCCCAAAGCATCAGAATGATGCATAGAAAGTGGATGTAATTAATCCTCGTGTTCCCAAGACATTCCTGTGTATAAATTTATCTTCTGCTAGTTAGCACAAGTATTTCAAAACTCCGTATCATTACAAAACTGAAGTTCCACTCAAGGTATAAAGCTAAAGGACATCTGTAATGGTTCATGGAGGAGATGGTAGATACAGGCTCCGATGTCAGCACTATTTGCTGCTGGGGAGTCTTTGAACACACAACCAAGAAACAACATTTGAACAGAGTGTGAAAGAGTAATTTTGCAGCGATGACAAAAAGCCAAATAGCTTGAAAAATAGTTCTCCTAATCTACTGTGTATTGCTTATTCTCTTTTAACTCAAGCCACTTGTTCTTTTTCCTCTAGCAACGTAATAAAACATTAACACAACAAGCACTGTTACCTATAAAAACACCCTCATATTTACAGGTGATCAAAATGCTGCACAACCTCTACCCTTAGAAAATACCTATTTTCCAGACAGATCAATAGCAGAAAATGGCTCAGAACTATGGGAATTACTATTCTAAACTGGAGGGTAGAGTCAAGAGGCGTTGAACTAGACTGGATCAGCTTCAGGGTACAGCTCTTGTCATCCCTTGACGTTTCAAAGAATTAGCAGAAGAAAGCAATTCACTATTAGACCCTCAAAGGTGATAAATGGGTAGAAATGGTAAGAAATGATTAGCACAGGATTTTTGAAACAGTGATGATTAAAGTCCGTTGCAAGAGGGATGGGTGAGGAATTGAGGTACAAACAAGGAGGTAGAAAATTCAGATTCAGCACAGATAAAGAATGGTGAACTAATAAAACTATTAAAACCATTAAGGAACAGGAAGAGCAAAGATATGTTAAAACACATTTACATACAGAGGAATAGTTAAAATAAGCCAGAAAAAAGAAGGAACAACACATCCCAGCGTCACTCTAGAGTTACCTCTAAAACACTTTTTCAGGCCTATCCCCTCAGACACAAAATCACTAACAAAAATCTGAGACTTAGTATTCAGATTAATGCACAAATCTGTTTCCCTGAAGCATTTAGGCCTATCTCACTGAAGTAAGGTATATATACATAGAAAGAGATATCTTTAGATTCTGCAGCACTTCCACCAGGTTTGCCATCAATATTTAGGGTAGAGATGTTCTTATTTCACCTGTTTACTGTCATTTCATTTTGTCCTGGTTTGTGGCAAAACAAACCAATTTTCTGTTTTACAGTTTTACTTTTTTAGTTGGGCCTCTTCTAACGAACTAAACCCAGAAATTAAGAGCACATTGTTCCAAAAACTGTTCCCTCTCACAATGATAAGACCTGATCATACCAAGGGATGGTGCAGAGAGGCCCTTGCTTATACTTATTGCTAGAACAACCAAGGTCAGGGAATTTCATTATTTGCCCTGTTGGAGAGTGGAAAGTGGAAAAGCATCGAGGGGTCCCACCTGCAGGGAGGAATGGACACAACAGGTGACCCAAAACTGACCAACTCTGGTATTCCATCCCATCTGCATCATGCTCAGTATAAAAGCTGAGGGATCAAAGGGTCAACTCTTTCTTTTTTCGATGGCCAGTATCTGAGGGGGATCCTCCCTGTTCATCTGCCTTTGATCCTGACCTGAGTGTTCAGATCAGGAATCCAGCTCCTGTTGGTCACTGAGTCCAGTCTCTGACTCTTCCTGATGCCTGCTGGTGACGTGATCATCATCCTGGGAGCTTGATATGGTTTTGTATATACTGTATCTATTTCGCTATATTCTTCTTACTTTTAGTATTAATACCTCATTAATGTAGTTTAATTAATTCTAAACTCCTAAATCCCTCTTACCCCTTCCTCTCCTTTCTTTTTGGGGGGAGGAAGGGTCACCTGTCAATCTGGTTTTGGTAAATTTGGCTGAAACCACGACACATTTGTAAAGTCAAACCCTCCAGAACCAACTCCTGTCACCCCCAACAGCCTCACTTCTGCATAAGACACTTGGAAGACGGTGCATTTACCTTGTCACTGCCTTTGCTGTTAAAACTCAAGACAGAATTTTTTATTTTCCCCAAGCTTACCACTTTACTACCTGCCTTTTGCCCTTCATCCACAGCAGCAGGGACTCAATTACTGCTCTGCCTCTACAGAGATAATTGCAAAAGCCTCCTATAGAATCCGATCAGTGACCAATGCTTCTAGAAACACTATCACATTGAACTGTAACTAGAAACCTCACGTTATACGATTTTCCCATCTAGATCAGAACAGAATACTCCTTTCAGCAAATATATTGTACTAGAGAGCAACGCAAATGCCTTTAAAATGAAATAAAAGGAAATCCTTTGAAATCAATTTGGCTTTTTCTGACAGAAGATGAAGTAAATGCTAAAGAAATACATTCTGTGCTCATGAAGGGAGACTCCCAGAGGTGAAATCCTCATTACACAATCTTTTACAAGTCCCTCTTTTCAATACATACTAAAAGCTTTTCACTACACGTAGCAGAATGAAGTTAAAATATTAACACCCACTCACCTCTGAAATGCAAGAAGAGCCTTTCTCTGCAAGACCTCTTGCATCCCTCGCAAAGATGCTAAAAAGGATATATTTAATCAGTGATAGGCAAGATGAAGAGATTTCATTCTGCATGCTCATTGAGGAAGTTTTAACACATTGACTGAAAAAATGGTTGCACACAGAAACTTTAAGTCTAGCATTTTGCCAGGTGTCCTTTTGTAGGCAACATGGGAATCCCCAAATGTGAACGCATGGTCTTATCTTACCATCAGTAGCCTGCAGACTGTAAGTCAATCCCAGGGCCAAGTAGCCTTTTGCTTTGAACTCTGACGTTTTGTCCCCAAGATCAACGACTGTTTTGGCAAACCTTTCAGCTTCTTCCAACTGAAAATATTATAAAACATCCACGTAAGTCTCAAACTAGCTAAATCTGACATTATAATGAGAAGAAAGCACAGTATGTGTATTATGCACACTGCAACTGTTAAAATCTCAGCCATGATTGCTTTAAAGAACTATATTATTTTTCATTAAACTCAGTTTTCCTGCTAAATACTAAGTAAAGAACACAGATTTAAAGCTGAGGCACCCATTGCTGTGGTTCAGAGAAACTCTGATACATTACACACAGATCATTCTAAACTTACTGTACTTCTGCCTTTTTTCTTTTAGGTTTTTTTTTTTTAATTTTTTTAGTATGCAAACTCAAAGAAATGTGTACAAGATCAAGGTTTAACTGCTAGAACAGTATTTAACAATCTAGAAAGAAAAAAAAAAACACCAACATTTGATTAAGACTGCGTTTTTGTCAGCCTGAACAAGTCAGGTTTCTGCTACTGCACTGTTCTCTAAATTTCCAATTGTGGTTTTTCCTTCCTCTTTTCGTTCCTTTTCAAATGCATGCATTCTTCTCATTACATATATATATCATATTACATGTGCACTCATCATACAGACATTTTGAAAACCACATGATGACCTTTGATCCCTTCAATGTTTTTCTTTAAAATTAGCGTACCTAAAATACAACAGAAGTAACACATTTTAGAAAGACACTATCCCTCCTAGGAATTCATAAACCCAAGCTGCCTGCCAACATGGTGTCACCAGAAGCATCTCTTAAATATAAGAAGTGTCTCATTCCAAAGTTATTTTCCTCTTGCACAGAGGAAAGAGAAGTCTAAATTGCATTTCTTAATCTCTGTATGCCAATGTTTCAGCTTCTAATAAATTTTTAGCTGTCTCAGATTACTGATACTGATCAAGATAGGCTACCTTGAAAAACATAACCATTGTTGTCAAATATTTTAAATCAACCATGCAAGCAGGGAGGCACATGTGTGTATACACACCTATACTGTATTTTTAGAGACAACCAAGCGGATGTAGTTACTGTGCAAAAGCACTTGCTACATCCCTAACCCAAGATCTCATTGCATTTTAGAACAGCTCTTGCTGAAAAGACAAGGAGTGGCCAAGCTTACCCAGTGGAGAGATCCCATACAGAGCTTTGCGGCAAGGAGCGGAATAGTTGCATCATCTGGTTTCAAACGTATACATTCCTTCAAGACTTTAACAGCTCGAGCAGACTGTTAAAAACATTTCCCATTGAAATTACTAAAAGCATAAATAGGAATCTTCTGTCTGTGAAACATATTTCCACCATTTACTTTGCTTTTCCCACGTGAAGGAGACATTACCAAACATTTTGTTGACAATTTGTCACAGCTCCTCACGCAAAGGAAACGCAAGACTTCAGGCATCGCTGTTGTCATTTAACCCCCACGAGCCGTCATTAAGTGTCCCCAGTGCCACATTTGCACAGGATGCAATTTCCACATTGCGTGACTCAGAAAACAGTTTTGAGATGCATTTAAAACTTTCGCCAGGCCTGGCAGATCACAACATTTGAGCCGGACAAATGACAGGACAGGAATAGGACAGTCTTCAGAACGAGCGGGGTTTTAGGCATCTTTGGGAGTTACAATAGCACTTGATAAAAGCTCTGATGTAAGACTGTGTAACAGACTGCCACCACTCCTCTTTTTTAAATGCCTTCCTCCAATCCCAGTTCAGAAGGTAACTCAAAGTAATCAGAGAATGGAAGAAGAACCAAGCCTCTTCAGAACCAATGTGCTTCTAAAAATATTTTCTAAAGAAAACACAAATCATTCCTTTCCCCCACAATGAAGATGAGCAAATTACCCCCATCAAGAATGATCTTTTACAAAATTGGTATTATTTACATAATGAATATGATTTATTTTCCATAACATGACAGGGAAAAGCAAAAAGAACTGAAAATAGAAGATTTCATTTGCTAATGTAAGTTCCTAGGTTATACAGAATTTAAAAAAAAAATCACTTAAATTGCACAGAGTACACAGACTCAAAGACATTAATATTAAAAAAGACACAGTCAGAAATTCCCAAAGAAAAAAAAAAAAGAAGGAAGAGCATCATCAATCAGAGTTAATTTCCATCTAAGTGTAAAATCCGTTCATCAAAATAGCATTTAAGTTGTTACTGGATAATATGATTTGATGTAATTCAATAGTTACATTCAATTAGCTTAGCTTAACCTCGTTGGCAAGACAGTTCTTATCATCACCTTTCAGTCTTCCTGAGATAGAAACTCTTGAAATAACAACGTTCTTTGTACAGAGCTAGGAGTACAGTCTACTTGGCTGACTTAAGGAATAGAATTATTTTAAAAACACTACAGATCGAAAATTATGCAAGTGCTAAATGTTGTTATCCGAAGCCAATAATAGAATAATTACATCCAAAAAAAATAATTAAAACTTACTTTTCCTGCTGCCATCAAGGACAAAGCAAATTGATACCAGAGATGGAACTCTTCAAACGCAAACTTCATGGCTCTTTCTAGACACTAATTTTGGGAGGAAAATTGTTATTTAAGAAAACATTCTTCAATTATTAAAGAAGATAAACAAGTATAAAAGTTTTCCTATAGATTGAAACCTAAAATACATGTAATTAAAAATTGAAGTAATTCAAGTAAGTTTTGTGAAACCAGCTGCCAGATTCTATACAGGAAAAACCAGAATTAAACAGAAAAGTGATTTCCCGTTTGCTTAAATGCCCCTAATGGTACTGTCCTATTTAGGCTGAAAAAAGAAATGATAAATATCAGCTTACTCAAGGTACCATATGCAAAAGTTAGGAGGCAAGTCTTAAGGAAAAATTGTACACACACTCCTCCTAAATTTTGAATACTTAGTAAGCAATGGCAACAATTAAAAGAGTGGGTAGGGGAAGGTTAATTCATTTTTTTCTGTATGGAATCTACTGTATTGATTAAAACTGACCCGTGTGCACAACTTGCAGCTGTGAAGTACTTTCAAGAAGAATACACAAATTCAGAGCTTGATACGAGACACAAATGAAAGAGTGACTATCAACACAGGCCAGAGAAAAACTGGGGTTTGTTCCTGGTGGGTTTTTTTAACATTTTTATCTTACTAAAAGTCCTCTATTCTGTTAGAGTGAAACCATCACTCAGCAAATCAACGCCTTCCTACCACACATGCTGAAGGTATCCTTCTGGGTACCAAACATGATCATGGTCAGCAACAGTCTCCCACTGCCGAGTGAGCGCTGTTTTGAGCAGCTGAAAAATTTGCTCTGCCCAAAGAGCTGTAGTTGTTTCTCAAGTATAAAACTGTTAATGACACTTGAAAAATTCCCAAAGAAGTGAGGTGCCACAATCTAATAAAACACATGCAACTTGCGTAATCAAACACGAGATGTTTGAGATAGAGAACGCACTCTCCTACAGACCTGAAAAAGTAATACATTTCTCTTTTATTAACTTCAAAGTCATTTTACAAACTCTGAGGACTTTGGAGCACTCTAAACATTATAAGGTGCAAAAGAAAGTTTTCTTTTGAAATAAAAGAAAACAAATCATTCTCCTAGGTATTTATATCTGTCATTTATATCCACAACATCTTTTACTGTTTCTTCCTGAAGTCTTCACTTCACACGTACACTTTTAAGCATATCCGTGGCTCCCCACCTAAAAATTATATGAATTTCTGGGCCATTAAACATTTACCACCCATTTCACATAATTTCTGTGCTTGACCGCCTGAAGTCACTTGTATAAATTTAGACAGCATTTTTGGGGGGTGGAAACTACCTACTGTATTTATACAGTAGTCAGAATGAGTGTCCTGTATTTGTTTAGCCCTAAGCAGTAGCACAATTAGCGTGATTAAGAGAAATATGTGACCAAGGTCCGGTTGAATGTCCACTATTATCAACAAACCTCTGAGAGCATTTCATATTGGCCTCTTCTGCCCAAGGCTATAGTAAGTAAATCGTAGACTACAGATGCACTTTGCAAACTGATGATACGATCGCTCTTGTGTTCAGGTATTCTGCTCAGAACAGCATCCCGGTTGGCCTGAAACATACCACCAAAAAAAGAAACCAGAGTCAGTCACTGTAACCCAACCTCCACGTCTGCTCTATTCAGGTTGACAGTCGGCAGCTGATAGAGGAGACACACAGAGACAGTCTCTGCCACTGATTTACAGAGCAAAAATCACCAATTTTATACATCAGTGGCAAGATTTATGTTTGAATACGGATCTATTTTTAATTACTTGATTCTGATTATATAGATTAGGTAATATATTTAAAATTACTGAGGAGTTCTCAGAAACCAAATAAAGTTTTTTTTTTTCCCATACGGTATATTCATCTTTTAAAAATTAATTTTATTTTTTGTATGCCAGTAAAACATACACAGGATCTTCAAATCCTTTATTTTGTAAAATAAGGTAATAATTCCTTTTCTCTTCCTAACATCATGACACTCTCCTCTCACTTGTGAGCAGTCCCCAACCCAGGACGACCACACAGTCATTTTCAGGAGTTACTGGTGAGAAGGGAAAACTGTTCCCAGTTCTGAGCACAGGGCTGGAATCAGGCCACGTTTGCAGTTAAGTCTTTGTACTTTCAATCCTGTTATGTGAAATGTATATTGTAAACCTAATTCCTTAATTAAACTTTTCCTTTCTGGAAGGAAGAAAGCTGAGACAGAACTGGATTAAATGAATTGACCGTGTTCACAGAGAAATCGCATTAAAGATCAAAGAATCAAATTCAGTAGGTACGACTGTTTATGTTGAACTTCTCCCACTAACCCATCAAGTCTCTGAAAATACCTTATCTTGAAATCTCATCTGTTTCTAGATGTTTAATATTCTCAGTGGTACAAGTCCTAGTATATCTGGTAGTCTGAAGTCATAAGTTAAAGATCCTTCTCCTTCTTCCTCCCTCTTTCCCTTCTATTTTTTAATTACACAGGGCATGGCCCCCCTAATAAATTTTCTTAAATACACTAAATTTTAATGGAGAATTTATTTCACACTTTTTTCAAATGAGGAATGACACATTAATGGGTAATAAGTTGTTTCTCTGCTTTAACAGGGTAACATTTTAAGCTCTGAGCATACTCCATACATCTTTAAAATCAGAATAAGTAAATACTGAAAGAAAATTTCAAAGAGATACATTTAATGTAAAACACACAAAAAACACACACCCCCGCACACACACACCCCAAACCAGACATTTTGCTTTCTTTTGATCAAGAAGTCTTTGACTTTCCCTTTCTACACTACATAAATATTTAGTCAACTTCTTCCTTTTTAACTCCATGTTTAATCACTATTTGACTCAATTCCTTGCAAGCACAGAACAAGCTGCGACTTAGCGCTTCTTGTGAAAAATACGGCTGACAAAGCAGTATTACAGGAGAGGATGCCTTGTAAGTATTAAAGTTATCTATTTTAACAACAAGCTTCTGAATAATTATAGAACAGAACACACCTACAAACTAAGTGCTCAGTGTTTCAGAACAGTCTCAGACACAGTAAAGTAACAACTAGTAAAATTAATTGTGTCAGCTGGCCACACTTACCCTATACACACTTTAAGCCTAAGGCAAACGCGAGCAGTATATTTATAACTTATGTATAAAACTTAGTTGACCCACAGTGGAAGAAAAGATGTGCTGAGCCATTTTACCATTGGCTGAGAATAGCCCATAAGGCTAAACCCAGGAGGTGGTGATCACTGAAACGATATCTAGTTGGAGGCCAGTAATCCCAGAGATTGATACTGGGCTTGATCCTGTTCAAAGTCTTCACTAATGATCTGGCTGAAGGGGCAGAGCGTACCCTCAGTGAGTTTGCTGATGATACAGAAGTAGTAGGAGGAACTGATTTGCCAAAGGGCTATGCTGCTGTCCAGAGGGACTTCAACAAGTTGGAGAATGAGCTGACAGGAACCTCATTCAAAGGCTTAAAGAAAGACTTGGAAATGCAAAGTCCTGCACTTGGGAAGGAACAACCTCAGGCACCAGTATATGTTGGGGGCCACCCAGCTAGAAAGCAGCTTGGCAGGAAAGCACCTGGGGACAGCTGATGGACACCAAGTCAAAGAAGAGTCAGCAGTGTGCCTTTGCTGCAAAGAAGGCTAGTGGTATCTGAGCTGCATGAGCAGGAGTGTTGCCAGCAAGCTGAACGATGTGGTCCTTTCCCTCCATTCAGCACTGGCAAGGCTGCACGTGCAGTACTGGGTCCAATTCTGAGCTTCCCAATACAAGAGAGATACACAGCTTCTAGACGCAGTCCAACAAACAACCAGTAGGATGAATAAAGGGCTGGAGTAGCTCTTCTATAATGAAAAGCTAACAGAGCTGGGACTCTTCAGCTGGGAGAATAGAATGCTTGGTGGGGAACCTTATCAATGCGTACAAACACCTGAGGGGAGGGTACAAAGAAGGTGGAGCCAGGCTCTTTTCAGTGGTGCCCAGTAGCAGGACCAGAAGCAGTGGGCATTAACTGAAACACAAGAGGTTCCCTCTTACTATCAGAAAACTTCCTTTTTTTTTTTTATAGCGAGGGTGACTGAGCACTAGCACAGGTTGTGGAGTCTCCCTCCTTGGAGATATTCAAGAGCCATCTGGACAGAGATGCAGCCTGCTCCAGGTGGCCCTGCTTGAGCAGGGTGGGGTGGACAAGCTGACCTCCACAAGTTCCTTCCAACCTCAGCCATCCTGTGATTCTGTTACTACAGCTCAGCTAACACACAGGAGCATGTACATGGACTGTAACGTGAAGATGTCAGTCCTTCAGAGCCCACCTTTCTACTCATTCCTGCCATGATAAGGAAAGGCTGGTCCACAATTCGCAAGTGTAAGAGCTAGAATACAAGGACGTCATACAGTAAGAGCGATGGCAGAGTTGCAGCTGACTTTCCTCACCAGGCATGACAATACACTGCAGTAGCAGTCATGGGGCTAGAAGAGACTTTTTGTACTCTGAAACATACCTTTAAGAGAATCAGAACACTTGAAAAGCATGGAAGTATTTTTCCCAAAGTATTCATTTCTTAACTATTACAGTTGAAATCTAACTCAAAGCATCCTTTCTGAATTTGGAAATTAAGGGATCTCAAGGTAACACAGAAGTAGTATTTGTAATCCACTAGCAAGATTCAATTTTCTGGATATGTATTGCAGTAGATCTAATCCAAATAAGAAGCTACGATGTCAGAACGCACCACTTCCCTGGAACTGGCAGCATGATCTAGGGCTGGTACATACAGAGTGACCAGATTACTTATACAAAATGCTACTTATATCAGATCCTCATTCTGGTTTTCAACACCTTCTTGAATAAGTCCTTGAAGAGCAGAAGTCTTGACACCTCATCTGTGTTTTTACTAATTCACAGACAACGCAAGGAATTACTTTAATAAGACAATACCATCTCAAAACACTAATAATTACTCAGTCTTCTGTAATCGTTCTCACTTCTTCCCCAAATACTGGTTTCAAAATAATAACCACTTCATAACTGCTACAGCTAAAAAGTTAGCATGCACTGAAGCTGAAGTTAACAGCTCTCAACTCCCAGAAAGATGTTTGTAGTAATGAGTACTTTTATGCTCAGTCTTCCCCATTCCCTCCTCCAAAACTAATTTGAACAAAAGACTTAGCCACAATCCGTCAATCATGTGAAAGATTTTATACTTCCCCAAAACAAACTCTTTGGCCTCAGATAACCTGCAATAATGATTTTTAAAAAAAATACTGAAAGCTTGCTAAGGGTATCTGCTCTACATTGACAAGCATTTGATATAATTAGGTGGATCTAATACACAAAGGAAAAATTGTAAGTAACCTGAAACAAGACTTAACAGGACAGCGCTTTTAATCTGTTTTTTTTTTTGGCTTCATAATGCTGATATGCAAGGAAGTACACATGCAAGCACATTAATCAGTGGTCAGATCCTTTGGAATCAGGACTGCTTTCACTTCACATCAGAATTTTGTGTATCTCCATGAACTGCTCGGGCACGTTCTACAGGTGCAGGGGTTCCTTTCAGCCCTAAGTCCTTTCAGCAAAACCCAGCACATGATACAAGGAGATGTTTGCTCAGGTTTTTTTTTGGAGACAGATTCTGTCATGAACAAGGCAGATCACTAGGAATGGGGAAAGTAGTTGGCACTACAATGTAAATGTTTGCCACTTTAAAATAGTTCAAATAGGACAATATTCATTAAAATGTTTTGATCCTATTTGACTGTATCAAACCAGAAATTATTCCAGAGCATGAAAGCATCTGAACCACCTATAGCACCTGAAAGACTAAGTCTCACCAACATGAAGGGAGACAGACTCCTATGATGCCTCATATTCTAGAGGTTCCACCTCTTCAGTTAGAAAACCAGCAAAAATTCCAGCTCCAGCTTTTCATTTCTGCTGTGTAAGAACATAAAACTGACCTGGTATGAGAATGTCAGTATGTGGTAGTTGATAAAGGACTAGTAAAATTATTCTAGAGGAAAATATAAAAGGCTGAGAAAAGGCAGAAGTAGGGCATTGAAAGCAATCACCTATTGAGAGAATGAGGACATGAAAAAAAATATCCAGTAGCAATGGCAGAGTGACATCTGAGGTTTAATGCACCATCAAAAATACTTCTGGGCTATGTTTATTATGCTCACCTGGTAGTCTTTGATTTGGTTCGAACATGAAAAGTAACTTACATTTTGAGCCCATCTGAATGGCAAACAGCTGGTGTAACAATGGTTTGTACTGGTAAGTGAGGTCAAATAAAAGACCTGCCTTTGCATTCACCTGCCTACAGTTAGNACACATACAGAACACACACACTAGCTCTATTTTACCTACCATAGATTCACTAATAAGCAGCAACAGTAAGGCTTCTTCTGTATTTTCTTGAGGACAAAAGATGCTGTTTAAAAGGAGAATTTAATTATTTAAGGAGATGTAACTTTTAGGAGTAGCAAAATAAAGAGAGTACTGTAAAAAATTTCCAAACAAGAGAAGAGAGAGTAACTTGCACAGAGAAATGATTGGTTAAAATGTGTTTCTTTGCAACGCTCTAAATTTGCATTTCAGAAAAGCTGTTCTCAGTAAGAGAACAACACCCAGCCCCCCCAACTCTCAAGGGCTGAACACATTCAAATATCCCAAACCAGTACATAATTTGGCAACTGTAAAAACTGTGCCCATAATTTCACTAGGCTCTGACACCTCATCTATCTGAGCTGAATCTACATCACCCATTTGAAGGTCAGCAACGAGAAACTGTCACAAGAACAAGGCTTTTTTTTTTTTTATTTTAGGCAATATGTGGATAAATACTTCCACTCGCCTTTCCCCAGATATGCTAGAGAATCATTTTCCTGATGCATTCAACAGCCGTGAATGTTTTTAAATAGAGCCGTGGCAATCTCTGCCTGCTTGCTGTAGCCACTGTAGCTTCCAAGGCGTTAAAATACTGAGTTTTAATGAAGTACACTTCCTTAACACTTAATACTAAAGATTAGTATTAGTATTGCACAGGATTAGTTCACAAACTTTCCTGCTTTCTCTGAACAGTGGATGCTTTCTGAATACTCTTCTGTGCTGGTGGAGAGACAACAGCAGCCTGCGCTGGGTACGTGACTGGTAGGAATTCATTCATTCCCTCTCTCTCACATACACGTAGTGTGAGACAGTGCACTACAGTGTGCACTGGCAGCCCAGAAACCAGATTTTGAAGAGTATTCTAAATCTCAGAAGTGATTTTTATTTTTACATAACCAAGCAATTTCAAGACACAGTTACTCATGAATCAGAACCACACAGGACAGAGAACGAGGAGTGAAGGGGAAGCGTCAGAGCACTCTCCATTTATCTACCCAGTCTTTAATGAAGAATTAAGCAACCTGGAAGTAGATTTAACCTGATCAGCCAGCAGTGGTTCCCAGAAAGCAGAATAATGATTGGAAATAGTTGCTGGAGAAGTTACTTGCTCAGAGAAAAACCCTGAGGTTGCCCCAAAGAGAACTACTGAAAAATCACTAGCAAACTAGGGTCAAAAATTTCATACAGAACAGACAACAGTATCCTCAAAAGAGATCACACTGATTTCACAGAATCACAGAACAGTTGAGGCTGGAGGGGGTGTCTGGGGATTGTCAAGTACAGCCCCCCCCCTCAAAGCAGGGTCAGGTGGCAGGCTGCTCCGGAATGTGGTATGTTGGATTTACAGTGTGTCCAGTAATACACTCCANAGCATCTGAACCACCTATAGCACCTGAAAGACTAAGTCTCACCAACATGAAGGGAGACAGACTCCTATGATGCCTCATATTCTAGAGGTTCCACCTCTTCAGTTAGAAAACCAGCAAAAATTCCAGCTCCAGCTTTTCATTTCTGCTGTGTAAGAACATAAAACTGACCTGGTATGAGAATGTCAGTATGTGGTAGTTGATAAAGGACTAGTAAAATTATTCTAGAGGAAAATATAAAAGGCTGAGAAAAGGCAGAAGTAGGGCATTGAAAGCAATCACCTATTGAGAGAATGAGGACATGAAAAAAAATATCCAGTAGCAATGGCAGAGTGACATCTGAGGATTAATGCACCATCAAAAATACTTCTGGGCTATGTTTATTATGCTCACCTGGTAGTCTTTGATTTGGTTCGAACATGAAAAGTAACTTACATTTTGAGCCCAGCTGGTGTAACAATGGTTTGTACTGGTAAGTGAGGTCAAATAAAAGACTGCCTTTGCATTCACCTGCCTACAGTTAGAAGGAGCCTACGCTCAGACACTCCAAAGGAGAAAAACTCCCGTTCTCAACACTTGCAGACCTCATCCTGATGGCTCAGAGGAACAGAAGCTTGAGTTTCAGAAGTAACTGCCTGCTTTCCTAACAGGAAATGAAACACAAGTCAAAGACATGTCAAAAAAAGTTCTATCTTCATTTAACAACAACAAAAAAACCAAACAAAACCAAAAACCCAAACAAAAACCAGGAAGAAAACACACACATACAGAACACACACATTAGCTCTATTTTACCTACCATAGATTCACTAATAAGCAGCAACAGTAAGGCTTCTTCTGTATTTTCTTGAGGACAAAAGATGCTGTTTAAAAGGAGAATTTAATTATTTAAGGAGATGTAACTTTTAGGAGTAGCAAAATAAAGAGAGTACTGTAAAAAATTTCCAAACAAGAGAAGAGAGAGTAACTTGCACAGAGAAATGATTGGTTAAAATGTGTTTCTTTGCAACGCTCTAAATTTGCATTTCAGAAAAGCTGTTCTCAGTAAGAGAACAACACCCAGCCCCCCCAACTCTCAAGGGCTGAACACATTCAAATATCCCAAACCAGTACATAATTTGGCAACTGTAAAAACTGTGCCCATAATTTCACTAGGCTCTGACACCTCATCTATCTGAGCTGAATCTACATCACCCATTTGAAGGTCAGCAACGAGAAACTGTCACAAGAACAAGGCTTTTTTTTTTTTATTTTAGGCAATATGTGGATAAATACTTCCACTCGCCTTTCCCCAGATATGCTAGAGAATCATTTTCCTGATGCATTCAACAGCCGTGAATGTTTTTAAATAGAGCCGTGGCAATCTCTGCCTGCTTGCTGTAGCCACTGTAGCTTCCAAGGCGTTAAAATACTGAGTTTTAATGAAGTACACTTCCTTAACACTTAATACTAAAGATTAGTATTAGTATTGCACAGGATTAGTTCACAAACTTTCCTGCTTTCTCTGAACAGTGGATGCTTTCTGAATACTCTTCTGTGCTGGTGGAGAGACAACAGCAGCCTGCGCTGGGTACGTGACTGGTAGGAATTCATTCATTCCCTCTCTCTCACATACACGTAGTGTGAGACAGTGCACTACAGTGTGCACTGGCAGCCCAGAAACCAGATTTTGAAGAGTATTCTAAATCTCAGAAGTGATTTTTATTTTTACATAACCAAGCAATTTCAAGACACAGTTACTCATGAATCAGAACCACACAGGACAGAGAACGAGGAGTGAAGGGGAAGCGTCAGAGCACTCTCCATTTATCTACCCAGTCTTTAATGAAGAATTAAGCAACCTGGAAGTAGATTTAACCTGATCAGCCAGCAGTGGTTCCCAGAAAGCAGAATAATGATTGGAAATAGTTGCTGGAGAAGTTACTTGCTCAGAGAAAAACCCTGAGGTTGCCCCAAAGAGAACTACTGAAAAATCACTAGCAAACTAGGGTCAAAAATTTCATACAGAACAGACAACAGTATCCTCAAAAGAGATCACACTGATTTCACAGAATCACAGAACAGTTGAGGCTGGAGGGGGTGTCTGGGGATTGTCAAGTACAGCCCCCCCCCTCAAAGCAGGGTCAGGTGGCAGGCTGCTCCGGAATGTGGTATGTTGGATTTACAGTGTGTCCAGTAATACACTCCAGACTCCACAAACTCTTATGTAAATTATTTTTTTTTTCTTAAGTTTCAACAGAATTTCAGTCTTCTCCATCTGCATGACTCAGCACTGTACTGTTATGGCAAATCAGTCTTGGCTAGATCATTACCT
>VZRU01014311.1:200537-217326 GCA_013398155.1 Pedionomus torquatus
GGGGGCTGACCTGCTGGAGAACAGCTCTGAAGAAACAGACTTGGGTGTCCTGGTGGACATCATTATGACCATGAGCCAGCAATGTGCCCTTGGGTACAAAAAGGCCGATGGCCTCCTGGGGTGCATCAGGAAGGGTGTGACCACCAGGTGGAAGGAGGTCATCCTGCCCCTCTACTCTTCCCTGGTGAGGCCCCATCTGGAGCACTGGGTCCAGTTCTGGGCTCCCCAGTTCAAGAAGGACAGGGAACTGCTGGAGAGGGTACAGCAGATGAACACCAAGATGATGAGGGGCCTGGAGCATCTCTCTTACAAGGAAAGGCTGAGGGACTTGATACATTTCAGTCTGAAGAAGACTGAGGGAGGACCTGGTCAACACCTATAAATATTTAAAGGATGGGTGTCAGGAGGATGGGGCCAGTCTTTTTTCAGTGGTGTCCAGTGAGAGGGCAAGAGGAAATGGGCACAAACTTGAACACAAGAAGTTCCACCTAAACATGAGGAGGAACTTCTTTGCTTTGAGGGTGGCAGAGCCCTGGGAGAGGTTCCCCAGAGAGGTGGTGGAGTCTCTGAAAACATCCCAAACCCGCCTGTACATGTTCCTGTGCAAGTTGCCCTAGGTGGACCGGCTTTGGCAAGGGGGTTGCACTAGATCATGTCCAAAGGTCTCTTCCAACCTCATATAATTCTGCAATTCCAGTATATTTCTGAACACTACTACCTCAAAACCAATCACTATTTGCAATTTAAGTTTGTCTTGTCTATCTCATAACAGGACTACAAAGAAAATAGTAGGACAGAAGGATTACTAGATTATAACTGCTGTCCTTTCTCTCTCGGGGGCATTTTACTTGAAAATAACTATGTTAAAGTACTTAAAGAACTAAAGTTCCTGCACTCAGAGCTTTTCTTGGAAAAACATCAGGACTTTGAACTCCTTCAGTTTGAAACTGCAATGCAACTACTATACTACATGGAAGTTGCGTAATCTGCCTGAAAGACATCTGAAGTTACTTTTTCACAATGTTTTTTAAAGAGCACATAAACTCTACTTTAAGTTTTAGAACAGCTTCTTCAACTTTTTTGTTACTCATTCCCAAGCTGGAACATTCCTCTGCTCCCAAGTGAAAAACGACTACATAGTTTGATACTTTACTAAAATTCTGTACACTTTGAAAGAAAACATTAATTTCAGATTTGTGTCTTAGTAGAGCACTAAAATTACATTCTTCTGTTCAGAATATTGCCACTTTATTTCTTCTTTTCCATTTTTTTATTAATAATTGCTTTTCCATGTATTTTCAAAATGCCAGCACTTAGCAGTTAGGCTAAGTTAAGATTCAAACACTTTATGTTTTTTCATACAAGATAATGCATACCTGACAGATGGTCACTTAATCCTCTACAAAAACTTCATTTCTTGGCTTAAAAGAAAATCTCTGTACAGTTAGAGAACAAAGAGGAAATTTTAAGTGGATCAGTAACACTCTCTGCATTACTGCTAAAATTATGCTCTTCCAGCTAGTATAGAAGTTACCTGATTTGCTTCTGTAATTTGTAACCGACACATGCACAAAAACGATGCCTCCACTTTTACTGGAAGAAGCGTAATTAAAAGTAGTGATTAGCACTGAGCCCTAGGTACACAACAACAACCCACTCCATAGCAAAAGGACTTTAGATAAATTCAAATCTCCAGCAGATTTGCAGAGATGTTGATTAGTAGTTCCTGGTGTGAAATTGAAGTCTAAAAAAACACCCACAATAAAATCCATATAGTTTATGGCTAGGCATTTATTCAGATTACAGAATCATAGAATAGTTTGGGCTAGAAGGGACCTTAAAGATCATTGAGTTCCAACCCCCCTGCCATGGACAGGGACACCTCCCACCAGACCAGGTTGCTCAAAGCCCCATCCAGCCTGGCCTTGAACACTCCCAGGGACGGGCATTCACACCTTCTCTGGGCAACCTGTTCCAGCATCTCACCACTCACACTCTAAACAATTTCTTTCTAATATCTAATGTAAATCTACCCTCTTCCAGCTTGATGCTATTACCCCTCGTCCTATCACTACATGCCTTTTGAAAAAGTCCCTCTCCATCTTTCTTGTAGGCACCCTTCAGATACTGAAAAGCTGCAATAAGGTCTTCCCCGGAGCCTCGTCTTCTCCAGGCTGAACAACCCCAGCTCTCTTAGCCTGTCCTCACAGCAGAAGTTCTTCAGCCCTTGGAGAATCTTTGTGGCCTCCCGTGGAGGCCACTCAAACAGGTCCGTGTCCTTCTTACGTTGGGGGTCCCAGAACTGGACACAGTGCTCCAGGTGGGGTCTCCAATAAGCAGATAGTCAGAATCATGTTGCTAGACCTGCTGGCCATGCTTCTTGATGGAGCCCAGAATGTGGTTGGTTGGTCGGTCTTAAACCACGCTCTAACACATACATTAGTGTAGTCACTTTGCTGGTGACAACACTTGAACTGACTCAAACCAAGACCAGGTTATAGTTCAGTGAAAGGAATTTTATTTCAGATTCAACTCTGAGTGTCAGCCTCACTTCATGAACAAACACAGATTCCACTGCACTGGAGTATGAATGGATTTAGCCTGCCCAGGAAAACAGGGACACTCCTCCTCTTCTTCTCCCCCACCACTCACAGGCAGTTCAACTCTGGTGATTCCCTGCCTCCTGCACAGAATCTTAACATGCACAGCTTCAGTTGCAAAAAAAAAAAAAAAATTCATTTAAAAGAAATGTTTTGGTTTTTAAACCTCCTCCATTAAAAAGATCTGTATTTCCTTCTTGAAAGTGTGCGTATAACCTTTAAAATTTTAGATTGAAGTGTGTTGCAAAGATTCACCAAAAAATCTTGAATCTCATTTCTTTAAACCTAACATTAGGAGAGATGACATTTTAAAACCATGTAAAGTGTCCTTAAAAAAATGTATTGTAATGCATGCTATAACTTTGTCACTATTAGGAAAGCACGAATCTAAAGTTCTGTTCAGTTCTGGTAAATCCAAGTTAAAAACTGGAAAAAAACCACCACCAAAAACCAACCAAAGAAGGGACTCGTAAAAGCAGGAAGATAACGAACAGCCTGGAATAACAACCATATTAGGAAACCTTTAAAGAATGGGGTTTGGCTCTAAAGTAAGAATGGAAACTAAAGGATATAATGGCAGGAATATGTAAAATAATGACTGGCACAGAGATATTTTTCCTAACACCTCATTTATGCTCATACCCTCCACCACCAGCCCAAAAGTAGCACCAGGCAATGAAACTGGAAGAAGAAACTTTAAATTAAATATATAATGTGTAATTAGCTTGTAAACTGCAAGTGACCACAGTAAAAAAAGGCTGAAAAAAAAATTATAAGCTTATGTGGGAATTAACAGGAACACCAACAGCGTGAAGGGCTGAAGGGTGCGTGGAATATGATCAACCCTTCGAAGAGCAGAGCAACTGATAGTGTCCGGGAAAAACACCCCTATGGGATGGATGTTCTTTAATAACCACCTGCACCTGCATATTTTTATTTTGGTGCAGTTGTTCCATGTTTTCTTAATTAATCTTAATTTGCTATGCCTATTGCAGATTGCTTTAATGCACAATGTGTCAGATTAAATGGACCATTTCTATTCCTAGCCTTCAATCAAAATTCTTCAAAACGTGGAATTTTTTAGCTTATTCTTAACCATGACTACCACTGGGATTCTTTCAGTAAGTATAATTTTATTTATCTTTTGTGCAGGCACGAAAACAGATATTTTATTTTTAGCTTTGGTAAATGAAAAAAAGTTAACTTTGAGAACATTCCATTCCTCCTGCAATTAAATGATGAAAACAGAACTAAAATGTAACTCTCAGATCATGTGCTATTGCAGCACGACTTTATTAGTTTAAGAATGAGATTTCAAAAGCTTACTGATCATTTCCATGCTGAAATCCCTGAATAGTTTGAGAACTTGGATAGCCTTAGGTCACCCTATCATCAGTACATTAAAATCTCGAACTCTTTACAGACACTGCATGATTTCCCTTCATCTACCATTTAGTTATTTGAAAGAATAATAATCATCATTTTGGATACAGTACAGTAGTCCTATCAAAAATTCCAATATTTCAATCAAACCACATTTTCCCAGTGAAATAAGAAGCCCTGCTTCTGGAAACAAAAAGGAGGAAATAAAAGAGCCCATGTATCCCTTTAAATTCAGATCAAGACTGAAGCTTTTAAATCATGAAGTGTTATGCTCTTTACAAAGAAAGAGCCTAATCTCCCACAATTCATAATCCATAAATAATAAACAAATTTTTAAACTATGTGATTTCAACAAATGTCAGAAATGTACTTATAAAATATTTGTGCCAAGTTTTGAAGCTCTTAAAAATGGAGTATTTATCGCTTTTTTCATTTTCTGGGATACCTGAATTTATTTTTAGGCTTTTAAGGGAAGCCTTATTTAAAATAAATTATAAAGGATCTCCCATGCACGATCTAAAAGGATCTATAGAGCATGTACAATGGAGATTGTATACTTGTATACATACTGTTGATCTTCATGCACATTTATCCTGCAGCATAATGTTAAAATAAGTGATAACTGAAGAGATTTGGAAAAAAATTACAAAAATCAAATTATAAAAATCAAGAGTTTCAATATGTTGTCCATCACTTTCTAACAGTGTCTAGTACTAAAGTAAAAGAAATTTTAAATTTTTTAAGGTGTTTCAAGTTCTCACATTTAATAAGTGAAAATATAAAATACTTTCTGATTAACATACTTCACATAAACAATTTTACAACATGTAAAGAAATACAATAAGGGGAGCTTTACTACTTCAATCAAAATGTTACTATTTTATTAATAAGAGGCCTCAGGATTACACAATCCACAAAGGCTAGAAATGGTGACCCCCAGTAAGATCACATGTACAAAACTGACACTGAAAAGCAAACACAAAAATGGAGAATCGACTCTTACCCATTCTTGAAATATAAAACATGTGCTCTTTGAAGTCCTGTTTCCAGGAAAAATCCAAGTTCTTGTTCATGTGCTGCGGGCCCTGGCTTAGGGCTTCTGTTTTGTATATTGGCATTAATTACCTAAGAGAACAAAAGAAAAAGATGCATTTAGAGAGAAAAAAATAAAAATCAAGTTTTGTGGACTTTTACACAGAATACTTAATGTTGGAGAAATCTTTTTCATTGCAGTCAGTGGGAAGTAGCATACTTCTATCCTCATCTCCATTCTTACCTAAATATAAATCTTTTTGCTCTTGGATACAACCCTAAAGGTAAATTTTTCACCAAGTAGGAATTCTGCTAAGAAAAAATTTACAACCCTTTTCCAGAAAATTTTGTGACTAACGGTATACAAAAGAATAGGTCTACAAAAAACCATATTTGCAACCTTATCCAGTAGCAGGAGGTGATGGTATTAAAAAAAAAATCTAAAACTCTGTTAAGTTAAGAAAGGCTGCTGCAGAAAACAGTAAGATTAGAAGTGACCTCCAGAGGGATGGAGCAATGCACCCACTCAAAGCACTGGAACAGGCTGCCCAGGGAGGTGGTGGAGTCTCCTTCTCTGGAGACATTCAAAACCCACCTGGACGTGTTCCTGTCTGACCTGCTCTGGGTGACCCTGCTTTGGCAGTGGGTTGGACCAGATGATCTCCAGAGGTCCCTTCCAACCCCTACCATTATTTCCAAAAAAAACAATTTAGAAATAACTTCCCTGGTATTACATCAACATTAAAAATACCCTCTGAAAATGGAGATCTGTCAGCTTTCATTTACCTTCACATTCACTACACGTAGTCTACCAGCCACTAAAGGTCAATAACACAACAAACAACCCAAAGCAAAAAATTCCCAGAAAACAAAACATGTGTATGTTTTTAAAAACCTGAGTGAATTACTTTTCTTTTCCCCCATCCCATCAAAATTTTCTTTTGCTTGTGTGACCCCAGCTGTATCTAATAACCCCTTCAATGGCAACTGTCAACTGACAAGCCTGAGGCTTGTAAGCAAGAGGTCTGAAAAAGAGGGTCAGATTGATATTGCTAGTTGACTTCTCTCGAACCATATTCGCAAGCCAAAGAAGAGAGTCCCCAGTGCATTTTACTGTGCCCAGACAGGTCTACTAGTCTAAATAAAATGCAATAGTATGTAAGTTCTAGAAACAAACAGTACTGCAAATTTTCTTTTCTTTAACAAAAAAAAAAAATAAAAAAATCCAACCCAACAAATAAAAAAAAAACACCCCAGAAAACCACCACAACAAAAAAAGTATTTATAACACTTGAAGGGTTTCTGCTAAGTGGTAAAAAACAGAAGACAAGGTTAACAGTGGAAATGAAAACAAGGGGAGGAAATAAAAGAGCCTGCGTACCCCTTTAAATTCACATAAAATTCACATTTTTACTCAACATAAAAATATGTTACTATTATGTAACATAAAGCATTACACTCTTTACAAACAGAGAGTCTAACTTTAGCTTTCCATAAATTAATAATCCATAACTTCAAGGCCAGGCTGGATGGGGCTTTGAGCAACCTGGTCTGGTGGGAGGTGTCCCTGCCCATGGCAGGGGGGTTGGAAACAGATGATCGTTATGGTCCTTCCCAAACTGTAACTTGCCTAATATTCTTCAGAAATGTAAGCAGGTTATATTTGTCTGACATTACGAAGATCAGCTATATCACTTTTCATCAATAAAAAACAGGTCTCCTATACATATAGTACCTCAGATTTTAACAACAGCTGTAATTTCATACCTACAACCAGTAATATATTCATGAGACAAAATGACAAATGAGCTATCAAGCCTGAGAACATTGTCTTGATCCAATTTATAGACCTGTTAAGAATTACCTGAAATTCATCTATATTTTAAAATCATATGTATATATGGCTATCATATCTGATAATTTTTTCATTGTCTGTGCCTGCTACTTGAAGCAAACACACTTTCAAGTGACTCTTCTGGAAATCCCACTGATATGTCAAGTGTCTTGCCGACAAGTACAATCTTATTTCATAATTTTACCTTCAAGTAGTTTCATGAAGAGCATTTAAGAGCAGTTATTTGCTCCAAAGAAACATCAACAAGATTAATTTCAATCTTCACAGCTTTGGTTTGAGTTATTTTTAAGAATTATCTGAAAAGCTAGTAAGTATAACCCATACTTAAAGGGGGGCTACAGGAGAGATGGGGAGGGATTCTTCATCTGGGAGTGTAGCAATAGGACAAGGGGTAATGGTTTTACTCTGAAAGAGGGGAGATTTAGACTAGATATGAGGAAGAAATTCTTTCCTGTGAGGGTGGTGAGGCACTGGAACAGGTTGCCCAGAGAAGCTGTGGCTGCCCCATCCCTGGAGGGGTTCAAGGCCAGGCTGGATGGGGCTTGGAGCAACCTGGTGTGGTGGGAGGTGTCCCTGCCCAGGGCAGGGGAGTTGGAACTGGATGGTCTTCAAGGTCCCTTCCAACAATAACCATTCTATGATTCTATGTACACACAATGTACATATTCCAATATATGTGCTTGAAAGACCCCATAATACTGTGTTTACCAATGAACTACCACAGTGTAACAAGAGGCCAAAGATCAGCATCCTGAACGTACAGAGCAGTTCAGAGGAGCTCTGTCCCTTTTAGAACACCAGCTCTGTTTTCTAAGAGCTCAGAATAAGCAAAGTCAGAACAGCATCCGGACATCCAGTAAGGCCCACTAATTAATTGTCTTTTTAAGTGTGCATTGAGGTCCTAAGAAAACAAATACTAGCCATCTTTTAGTTGAGTTACCAAAGTGTTGGTAACACCACGTCAATGAAAGACGAGCCACACAATTCTTTAATTAAGCTAATTATCCCAGCTTACCCTTTCTATTTCCTGGAGGTACAGAAGAGCAATATCCCCCGCCTTTTCGTAGCACGTAACGATTTCTTGTTCGCGGTCCACATGGAGGTTGCTGGCTGAAGAAGAAATTGGCAACTTCTCTAGACAGAGACCTGGGGTTGAAAAACATTTTCAAATGAAGCACTAAAAACTAATGTCACGTAATGCTATACCTATAGTCCAGGCTAAGCCCATTTGGTCAGAAGAAGAAATAAAGAAAGAAACCCCAGAAATTTATGAAGGTAGGGTCCTCTGATACAGACACCAACAAATATACAAATAAATAACAGTAATTCCTCTTTAATAATCACAAAAACGAGAAGTAGCGATTTTTTTAAAAGCAATTTTGATTTAAAAAACATCGTGACAGCCTATCACTAAAGTACCTAGTGTCTACCTATACCAGTTTTAAATTTTACTGAATATTTCGCTTTTCCAGAGTGATCATGGAAACCAAGACGGGGTGAAGAAAGGCATTCAAGGTAATATTGAACTTAATAACTGTGCAAGGCAGAAACACATATAAAAACAAGTATATTTTCAACAATATAAGGGGCTAAAAAGTGCAGGTTTTTTATTTAAATTTAAGAAGAGATAGCTTGCTCTTATGAAGACACAGAAGTCTTTTTCTCTCAGGACTCATCCAACAGATACACAACATTGTGCTTCGAAGGACAAAAAAAAAAAGGCAGTGTCTGAAATAAAATCCTAACACCTCTTACTAATCAATGCTATTTTCCTACACAAGCCAATTCTATTGAACTTATTTTCAAGATAATTAGAGAAAACAGATGGAAAGGACATTGAGAATACTAAGCCAGTTATCTGATGAGGAACCAACCAACCCCAGATACTCATCTACCCCATTCTTAAAAAGCCTCTGACTGTACGGATGCCTTGGCCTTCCTACGCAATTATTCTACAGCTCAACTATTCTCACAATTAATATTTTTTTCTAGTGCCTACTAAATCTCCCTCCCTAGATTAATTACTTCTAATCTTCTTCACAGAGAGATTATTCCATTTTTTTTTCTGTTTACCTAGAGAGAGAGAGACACGTGCTTGCAACAAATAATGTCCATTTGGACTAATTTCTCTTTTCATGTTTCCTCAGCCAGTAATCATTTTTATCCCCTCTGGAGACTCTCCAACTGGTTATTTCTATCTTGACTCACTCTGTGGATACTGGATACATGGCTCCACTTGAGCCTCAACAGCACCGAGCAGAGAAAATGAAAGACTTCCTGGGTTTGATATAGGATACTTTTTAAAAAAGAAACACTCTAAACAACAACAACAACGTCCAGAAAAAAAAACAAAAAAAAAACCAAAATAAGTCAGCAGCACTTTAGTGCCCCTGGTGAACTAAGTAAAACATTCTCTTCTCTCTATGACCTGCAACAGACCATCAGATCATATTCTGCACACCAACTACCTCATCGGTTACCCTATCTTATATTTATTTAAATACTGATTTGTATTTGAAGTGCAGCAACTTCCACGTATTAAGTGATTTATTTCAAGTTCCTCTTCCAGCTTGTCAGCAGTAAATGCTGATCCTAAAGTGCCTTCAACTTTTCCCACATTCATATAATTCAAAATTTAAGTGACCATATTCTCAGTTCATTGTCCAAGGTTTTGAGAATCCATTGCTGGAGAAACTAACAACCAAAAAAATCCAACAAAACACATAACTGTGTATTAGGCAGGTGCCTGGTGAATGCCATGTAGTACAAAACCCTAACTGGGAGACCCGTTTATCAAAGGATTTCTGTCCATCAATACTCTAAGGTGGGGACAGTCTGTTTCATAGGAAATATGATAGTTTTCTCACTAAAACAACTTAGGAAGGCACAGCCACACAATCTTTTTGATAAACTGAAAACTATGCAATATTTGTGCCCACCAGATTCTTTTAAAACACCTATTAAGTCTCAGTATCTCCCTACAGAAGCATAACTCATCCATATTAAAAAAAGAAACAACACAAACCATCAAAGAGAGGATGCCTTAAGTCTGCAGCAGTTTTTTGGCCACCTTTACCCTCCAATCCACCCTTTTACAGTACAAACATCATATATCCTACAGCTCTCTTTGCCAGCTATATGCCCAGTTAAGACAAAACGCTGACTCCAGTACTAACTGCTCTGCTAAAGACAAGATAAAATTCAGCATACTTTTCAAAAACCTATACATTCTTAAAGTGCAGCAAACACTCATGTAGTCGGTCTCTTAAAACACCTTCCAAACCTGGGCACAACAGACACTGCATTTTCTGATGTTACAGTTTTCACCTAATGGATCTCTAAAGATTAACTATATCTGAAAAGAGTCGAGTAGCTTATGCTAATCTTTTTTTTTTTTTTCAGTCAAACAGAGAATATCCAAGAAGGTTTTTTTGTTAATTGTATGTCAAAGACCCAAAACATTAAACTACAGAAAAAGGTGGGTTATCCTGCTACTGCAGTAGATGTGAATGGACCCTCTGATAATAAGATCCCAATGTAAGGTTGATGCTGGATAGAAAGTTTGCAGTGACCTACACAAACACCTTCAAACTCAGCCTTAGAGATGACCATAAAATACAAGAAATGAACAGTAATAAAGATGTCGACTGAGTGAAAGCACCAGGCAGTTGGTAAGTAGATCGCTCCTCCCCACCTTCTCTCCCATGACAAGGACAGCCAGTGCCCCACAGTAATCCTCCACTACATCAAACATATTACTCAACGGGTTATTTGTAGATTTGACTTGGATTTATTATTTCTATTTTTATACTTTATGGTCACGACGATAATCTTTTTAATCTGAAAAACTCATAGAAGAACATTGTCTCATTTTAGCTGAGAATTTTCTTCAAGATACAAAAGCACCTCAGTGCTCTGCCAGGAACTTTCAGCAACACAGAGGGGAAGTACAAAATTCTAAGTGTCCTTTGATGAAGTAGATAATACTATTTCATAAAGTAGCTTTACTGTACAACTAGTATTCACTGTATTTTTCCTGGTATTTTCAGGAAAGTATGTGTATTATATCCTGGTATATCCAGGAAAGTACATGTATTTTAAGCATGCAATGCTTTGGAGCAGGAAATTAATTTGCAGAACTATACTGAAATGACTGAAATAAAGGACACTCTATTTGCTTTGATGACACAAGGAATAATTACAATTCAAACATACTAACTAGAAGAAAAACCCTGAATTAATTATGACTTCCCTAACGGGTTAAAATTAGAGTGACTCCAGACTACTGGTTTAGTTTCTCTCCTAAGCAGAGATGCAGTTGAAGAAATAATGTATTAAAGTATTTAAAAGTATTAATTTAAAATAGGTATAAATGTCAAGACAGCGATAACAACCACACAATATACTACCCACTTCTTCATAAGAGTACTGAGAGATCAGGAAAAGGGCGTGTTATATTAGGCCGTTGAAGAAATAACAGGTGGTAACATACAGAACTGAGAAACACGTGAATTTCAAAGAAATATGTATCATCCTAAATTACCTGCTGAAGAATTTTGCATATATTCAGACAAAGCAGTTCCCCCCTTTTGTGCTTTTTCCCGTATCTGCTGTTCTCCCTCAACAGGGCAGGAATTTCTTGAACTGTTTATGCACTTTGAAATATTTTGAAACAAGGTACATGTTACTCCTACAAAATACTATTGTGTTTGTTGTAAAGGCTACAGCTATTGGTTTGTTTAATTTTCATTGGTTGTTTGGTTTTATTCTTGTACTCAAGACTATCACAAGTTGACTTTGATGCTTGTGGCTTTTAAGTTTAAGCCCTTCCAGTCAAAATCACCTTCAAGTAAAAGCTTCCAACAAACTGGGTCAGTTTAATTTTGGGAAGACACTTATCTCACACGTATCCTGATATCAAGCAAGACGACTCCTGAGGGAAAAGAAAGTGAGAAGCAGTGAAATGAATACCAGTCCATACTAGTTAAGCTTACATGTTTTGCAAAGTAACTAAAGTTGCTTGTCAAAAGAAGAGAACAGCAAAAAACCCCACTATTTGGACAGGAAAAGAATACGCCTGATATTTAATTGACGTGATAATTTACAAAGCTTTTCTTTAAATCTTCAAAAACTTTTAAAATTATCCATCTTTTGTAAAAGATTCAGAAACCAAACAGCAGAGAGTTTTGTCACTTATTCCGCAAATAACGGAGCCCGTAGTTTATCTACTGCTTTCAGTAGGTAAGTCAAAGGATAGAGGAAAAACAGTGAAAGACTATTTTATACTTAAGTAATAAACATACTTTTGAGAGACAGAGAGTCACATGGACAAAGATTTCTGGGTTTGTTTTCCTTAACCAGACTTACAAAATCCCAGCGTGTTTAAGGATACAGCATTTGCTCTTCCCTACAGGATACACAGCGCAACACCAGCAAGTGTTCTAAATACCGTAAACAGGAACAAAACCACAACAACCTTCCTCTTCTTGTAAAGAAACTTCATATTTAGCTTATATATTTAGAATAAGCAGTTATATTGACTATGGCAAACACGTATTAGTGATTTTAGAAGAGGAACTGAAACAATCTGAGTTACTGCTATCAAGGAACTCCCACAGTGTTTTTTTCTGAGCTTAGAACAAATGCTGCTAATCTCACTGAAGGGACAGATTTATTTCTAGAAGTCCTCAATCAAAGATTGTGACTTGCTTGCAGAGAATTATTTTAGAAAGCAAAGCATGATTTTTTCCCCCTCTTCAATTCTCTACTGGCATCTGTAACCCAATTATTATAGAGGAACGGAGGAAAAGTAAGAACAGAGAATAGGGAAACGTATTTGTAATAAACTGCCTCTTACTTTCAGAGGGTACTGCAGACAGACTGCCTTACTAGGAACTGCCTACTTTTTTAGACAATCTAAGGAAACATAAACACTGAATGTCTCTGATTTTTCAAGCACCTCCTATTGCCGTGGAAAGAAAAGCTCTCCAGGATGCAGGACCTCCTCTGTTTTATATCCAACTGGCTTTCCAGAAAAGGCATCAAAAAGAAGGTCAATATCCCCTTCTCTCAGCATACTTGAACTGGAGGGAAGCTGCGGTGGTGAGCCACTCTCTTAAACACAAACTACTTACAGAAAATTAAATTCCATTCTAGATGACACCCAGAGGGCCATAAGCACAACCTTCCAGAGCTGAAGACAGCATTTTATCATGTATGCTCATACTGCAGTGTCATTTTGATAGTACAGCTCTTCTAATGCCATAGTTATGCTAATGCTCCTAAGTGTCTTGATGTTTCTCAAAATTAAGAAAAAAACCCAACCAACCTTGAAACACTCATCCCTCTGCTGAAATGAACCCCTACTTATTAATCCAAGCAGTCAATAAAACAGTAACAATATTTTGGGATTTCTTGAATTATCATCTGAGATAACAGTTGAGAAATGACTGGTTGCACTTTGCCTCTAAATGTAATAACATTCAAATCTTCGTATTTTCTTATGAGTACAAAATAGACTTTTACAATACCTTAAAACAGAAGAGATCAGTATTTTCCACATATATACTTGTTTCTTAAGAACCATGTGCCAGCCAATGTTTGCTTTACAGCAGGTCCCTTTGACAGACAAGTACCTTGTTGAGGGGATGAAAAAGTTCAAACTAGAGACAGAAGCTTCCAGTACCTGAAGGGGGTCTACAGGAAGGTTGGGGATGGGCTGTTTATAAAGGCCTGCAGTGGACAGGACATGAGGCAATGGCTCTAAGTTGGAGAAGAGCAGATTTAGAATAGATATTAGAAACAAGTTCTTTCCTCTGAGGGTAATGGAACACTGGAACAGGTTGCCCAGGGAGGCGGTTGAGGCCCCTTCCCTGGAGATATTTAAGGTGGGGCTCGATGAAGTTCTGGGCAACCTGGTCTAGTTGGGGGTGTTCCTGTGACTGCAGGGAGGTTGGACTAGATGACCTTTGGAGGTCCCCTCTGGCTCAGACCATTCTATGATTCTATGAAAAGGACTGATAATTGTAGATCCTGGAGTGAGTGAACCTCTCTCTGATGAACCTTCCCCAAAGCAGAAGAGCCACACACCAGTATCTGGAGCAGTAACCAAGGAAGCTGCTCACTCGGGAGAAAGGAGATGATTTCATTACAGAATTTATAGTTTTCCTGTAAAATGTCAGGATTGCCCCTCCAGGCATCTCTGACAAAAAAACACCAGCGTCCCCTGTGACAGTGGTTCTTCCTATGGCATGAGAAAGAAGGCCAGAGTCACCAATTTTTAATTTTGGCCCACCATTTTCTCCCTCTCCTCACCTCCGCCAAAGGAAAGGTTCTGAAGAAACTCTAATGACTCAGAAGAAAGCAAGAACAAGAAAAAAATACCAGCAAAGTGCTCAGGTCCTCAAGAAGTCTATTTTAATAAGAAGCATATTATTTTCATTTGTTGTTGGGATTTCAAATACCAGAGCTAAAAGCAGCACTGAGGAAAAGCAGAACAAACTCCTGTGTCGTCCCCCCCAAGTCCCCACTCCAGGAGGGCAGAAGTCATAGAGTGGGGAAAGATGCATTGAACAGCCCAAGTTTGAAGTCCCTCTGTCACAGGCTTCCTAGCCACGGTCTGCAAACTTGCTGACGGGCTGCAACAGCAATGTAGGAGGAGGGAACTTAAATTCTTGACCCATTGCCTAATGAGGCTAGAGATCCCCGGCATAATTACTAAAACAGCTTTCATTTAGCATTCTTCCATGAAGAGCTGCTTGGTGTCTGCTGACAGAGCCCAGCAGCGCCCGAGATCCCATTGCAATGGGATATGATTAAAGTTAACTGCAAAGCGGCAATTCACATGCACCTGACCCTCTACTGAACCTAACGAGTATTTCCATGTTCCTCTAAGTAGAACTAATTAATAGCCAATCATTTAACTTGGTAAACGCAACATTAAATTTGAATATGGGTCAGCAGCAGTGAAGACGGTCTCACCTTACTCAACATATATCATCTAAATATACACACAGTTATTTGAACAGGCAATCCGAGACGTGGACCGGCCCGCGGCAATAAGTAATGTCACAGGGTAACTTACAGACGACATCCCTCACATACTTAACAAGAATTTCTTACCGTAATACACCACAGCCCTCTTGACAGATACCTGGAGTTGCCTATTAACCTACACACTAGAGTAAATATAAGCAGGGTTTATTTACTAAAAATCAAGTTTACAAAGTTGCAGACTTCAAGAAATGTGCAAATCGCAATGTTCATCTACGAGCATTTGTAGAAAGATTACCTGATTTGTAATACCAAGTATCATAAATTCCTTTTTCAGCTACGTCTTTTACCTTCTGCAGTACCAGAATCACGCTACCTAAGATTTCAATAAGCTTATTTCCTAGTTAAATATATACTTGTTATTTCAGAATAACCAACAAGTTGCACCTCCCTCCCCAAATTAACACCACAATATCCCACTGAGCATCTCAACTCTGCTTCCACAAGCAAACAAAAATTGCTTAGAAACACAGGAGATATTGCCATGCACAGTATTTGAAAAATGCCTGTGTGCGCTTTCCAGTATATTACCTCATTCGTATACTGCTGAAAAACTTGCAGGAACTTAATTGTGCTATTCCCAGAGGCCGTATCCATAGGAGAGCATTAGCTTCAGCCATTATTAAAATGGATTCTAAATATATGCTTCCATATGGTAACAGCATCGAGAGAAATTTTTCTGGTTAATCTCATAAGAGAAGGGAGTAGGAAAAATTGGAGGTAGCTACACAAGCATAACACGAAAAAGGAAAAAAAGTCAGACATGCAGTCTTTAAGTACTTCTTCAGGGACTCATAACTTGTTTTATTTCTGTTCTTCATAAATTAAGATATTCCTCAGTCCAAGAATTGAGTTTGCCCAACTAAAATGATCTAGAGAAGAAAGTAAATGAATGGAGACAAAATGAACTGCTTCAAATATAAGAACCTCGTCAGAAGGTAGCTATTCGTAAGTAGATACTTAAATATCAACCATCATGTTACCATGGCTTCAACAAGGGCAAATCCTGCCTGACAAATTTGATGGCCTTCTATGATATTGCCACAAAGTTGGTGGAGAAAGGCAGGGCAACGGATGTCATCTTCCTGGACTTATGTAAAACATTCGACACTGTCCCACATGACATCCTAGTCTCCAAATTGGAAAGTCATGGGTTTGATAGATGGACCACTTGGTGGGTAAGGGACTGGCTGGATGGCCGCACTCAAAGGGATGTGGTCAATGGCTCAAGAGGGGAGCCATTCCTAATCCTAATTGGATATTATATATATCAAGAGGGGAGCCATATCCAATCCTAATTGGATATTAGGAAGAAATTCTTTACTGTGAGGGTGGTGAGACACTGGAACAGGTTGCACAGAGAAGCTATGGATACCCCATCCCTGAGAGTATTGAAGGCCAGGCTTCATAGGGCTTTGAGCAACCTGCTCTAGTGGGAGGTGTCCCTGCCCAAGGCAGGGGGGTTGCAATTTGATGGTCTTCAAGGTCCCTTCCAAATCTAACCATTCCATGATTCTATGATTCTATAATACAGTGAGAAATGTGCAAAACCCCTCTAAATTTTACTTTAAGCCAGGACTTTCCACTACAGTCTCAAGATGGTCCTTCCTTCCTTCACTTCCTGCGCAGCAACAATTCTTTCCTTTGCTTTTGCTACATGAGCAGCTCAAGTCCCCAGTAACGATGCCAGAGGCATAGCTAGGGCAAAAGGAAAAAAAAATAAAAATATATATTTTCTTCTGTACTTCTTAAAACTTTATATTAAAGATAATATATACTGAAGGATGAGGCCCACTGGTCTCTGCCTTCCAGCAATGTCACTCCTGGACCTGGAGGGAACCTCACGCTGGTTGCAGGTGGTGATCAA
>VZRU01014312.1:3518-33226 GCA_013398155.1 Pedionomus torquatus
CCCTTTGGATCAGAAACAGAAGCCTGTATAATTTGGAATAGAGACATGTACACAAAACATCTAGTTGGGTTGAACAAATACCCTTATTGTCCAAGCAGAAGTGGCATCGACCCCCCGCAAAGATTTACTTGGGATAGCCCAGACTGGCAAGCAGTGACGCTACGAGGTCTCAGGAAACCGATAGCTCATTCCTGTGACTGTGAGTCATTCCCCTGGGAAAGAGGCAGGATCGGGTACCGGTCAAGCCTGTCGGGAGAAACGGGCAGGGGCTCTATGTGCAAAATGTCAAAGCGGCAGTATCGCATAGTCCTCCTTCCACTCATTCCTCTTCCCAAGAGCTAAGCAGAAGTTAACGCTCCCTTTCAACCCCTACTTGTCCCTTTTAAGGGAAATCATGGGGAAAATGGCACACAGAGATGACAATTTCTGCTTTTTAGTTTGTAAAGCGTTTGGGTTTTATTTTCCTTCAAATACTCCTCTTTCCACCAGTTCCAGCCTATGTTCTTTTTTCTACATGACCCTGGTTTTCTGTCCACCACGCCAGAGAGCAACACAATAGCAAGGATGCTATTCCCTCGTCCCACAGCTGCTGGGAACAATGCACAGAACTAAGATCTAGGAGTCCCTGAGCTGCAATGGTGCTGAAAGCTATGTTTTACTGTGCCTTAGCCAACCCTCACGTAAAACAGGTGTAATGCTGCTCCTCATTTTGATGTCTCAGAGGTGGTCCATCAGACCTGTGTCCTATTAACACCAGTGATCATCAATGCAGGCTCCGGGAAGAAGAGGAAAATCATGAAATAGTCTGTTTATAGGAAAATCGAGGCTGCTCCATCACTACCAGTGACCTCGCCGGAGTCAGATTGACCGTCCCATACCATACACAAAGCCCTTCTACCACCTGAGCTAGAAATGGCCCTTCCTTACCCAGTGGCATGAAGCAGAAGAGAGACCATGGATCAACCCCAGGGACCAAGCAGCATTCACTCTAGGGTGAGATGCTCACGCTGCCAAAGCAAAATGCCTGTGCACCCAGCTGGTATCAAGACACACCTGACAGTCATCCATGGAAGGACTAATCAGCAACGTGCCCTCCACAACCTCCTCCTGCATTCAGCTGAACCCCATGAGTACAGCAGTGGTTGCTTGGTGGGCATTGAGCATCTAGGATGGGCAGGAGGGACACAGGGGGAGCAGAGGGAGTAAGAGAGCAAAGTCCACTTGAGGAACAGAAGTATGGAGCAGATGTAGGACTTTCAGGGATCAAGGCACTGCTAACTGCAAAGACATTTTGGGGAGCTGCTAACTTATAGGTGTGCCTGGAAGCATCAGAAGCACAGGAAGCCTTTATAGTCAAGTTGCTCATCAGACAATGACCCAGATCCCAAACACCCACCTCACCTGCCCTCTGCTAGAAAAAAAATGTTGGAAAAATATTGCCCAGCTCTTCAAACAAGGCCTTTTGTTGGCTGGTCAGCTTCGAAAACATTTCTTTTCTCCCCCAAGTGACAGGGCTGCCATGAAAAACAGGAAGAGATTGAATACAGTAATTTAAACAGTCAAACTCCATTTCCTGCCAAAAGGAAAAGAAAATACCAGCAAAAGGCAGAAGCCAGGCAATATTTGGGGACAGACGCTTTGATTATCTTGGACAGATATGTGCACTGTGTATCCGGTAAAAAGCTACAGCGATGGAGGTGACACCTTTTCATTGCAGGGACTGGAGTCTGTTAGGCTGCAGAGCTGCAGGTGATGCTGTGAGGAAGATTAGGCTGAAGAGGAGACCAGGATCTCCCAGGAAAGCAGCCCAGGGTTGCAACCAGCCCCTAAGCTGACAGCTGGGATCATGTGCCAGCAACATACCATGTTTGGGACTTCATTGCAAGCCAAGGTCCCAGCAAGGATCCCCCCTATTCCTCTTGCATCTCCCCAGCAGGCCCTGAAACCCTCCATCTGCCTTGGGGGTCAGTCTCCAATACCCTCCTCTTCTTCATTCATGCTTGTATGTCCCACAGAGTTCACCTGCTTGGTCCCCAAGGTAGAGGGGAAGGTTCTTCTGCCTTCACATCCCAGAAGTGCAATCGTCACAGGGCTTCAAAATGCACCTATTGTTAAAGCCATTCCATAGTAACGAAAAATCAACAAATCCCCCCATGATCTAGTCCTGTACTAAAATGATCCATTTACATCTCCAGCCTCCTCCCAAACTGCCTTTTTTTTTTTTAAAAAAAAAAAAAAGAAATCCAGCATTTCCCAACAGTTTCAACAGTTCATTACAAAGTTTACAAGGTGTGCTTAAGCCACAGCCTTCTTTATCCAACATGAATGTTGTTTTCTGGCTTAAGAAGCCTATTTTTCCCCTCCAGAACAGCCCTTCCTTCTGCCAACACCCAACACGTCCACACAGTCTCACTCCTTCTGCTCTGTAAGTTGATGGACCACAGAAGCAGTCACATTTTGGTGACACGCAATGCCTTCGCTTGGTAGCCGAAGGGCATGAAGTTGCTCTCTGTGGTTGTATAATCAGAAACGGCTTCAGTATCAGGAAAGTGGATTTAGATTAGACACGAGAGAAAGCTTCCTAGCAGCAAAGACCGATCACGTAGGGAGAGGCGGGGATCTCCATCGCTGGAGGTTAAGAACAGGTGAGACAAACATCTGTCAGAAATGTTATAAGTAGGGCAGAAGGGCAAATCAGATGACCTCATAAGACTCATTTTTTTAACCAGCCTCATTTTTCTCTGATTATATGAATTTCTAAGCATTTGGGGTCAAGTGCTCGATTTAAATATACAGCTATTATCCTGTATTTGCAGGGAGAGAAACCAGAGAGGTATTACCTGGAACTGTTCATCGCCTGAGTGAAGGTCTCCAATCTGAAAATCAACTGCCCTGACAAAAATCCATCTTTTTTTTTTCCTGATTTACACTGAAGACTAATAGGACACCTATAACACAGGGACAGGGGAGGAATACACATTGATCTACTTGTCTCCACTCTTTTATATTACCCACCCTGGAAATTCTTCTATTGAGCTGCTGAAATCTGCCATATGCATGTGTTCTTGGCACAAGAGTAGAGACTCATTACACAGTCCTTTGCCTTCACACTGGATCTGCAAAGCAGACTAGGGCATGTCTCCAGGACATCTGGAGACCCAATGCCTCCAGGTGCATCTTGACCAGGAGACACAGCATATCCAGCCCAACCTGCTGCCAGATCCTACCTGACCTCAGCTTTCCAAGCTCCTGCTGCACCAGCAAAGCTGCTTGACCAGAGAAGCTGCAGACTTTGTTTTGTACCACTGCATCTAAGTGCACACTGTTCCCTCACATCCCTGTAGTTATCATAGAATCATAGAGTTGTCTAGGTTGGAAGGGACCTTTCAGATCCTCAAGTCCAACCATCAACCTAACACTGAGAAAAACCACCACTAACCCATGTCCCTCAGCATCACATCTACCCATCTTTTAAATACCTCCAGGGATGGGGATTCCACCAATTCCTTGGATATTATATTACGTGTTAGAAGAGCTGCACTGGGAATAGTCTCCAAAAGACTTCTGCCCTGAAGTGACCTTTAACAAGCATTATACCAAGGCAGGCACAGAAGTATCCTAACGCATGGATCCCCTTTGAGTCAGGTGCTGCTCTTTAAGAAAAATATTTGTTACCAAAAGCCAGACCTGACCATGCACCAAGATGCAAGAACATGCAATAAGCCCAGCTGCATAATCCATGGTCTTACAGTTAATGCCATAAAGAAGGGCTAGAATATTTCTTCTAACATTATTCCTCTGCAATGCTTGGTAGAGGTTTCCCACAGCTCACCTCTACCCACCTGCTCAATGCCAGGCGCATCAGCTTTGCCTGTTCACGTGCAGTACTTCAGCAGCAGAGCTGAAGTTCAGGTCCAGCTTTGATTAAGCCTGTATTTGCACCAGCAGAGAAATACATGACACCCACACAAGACAAGGGAAAGCCTCACCGATGGCTTTGTAATTGGTTTTAGAGTTGCTTTAAATACACGTGGCAGAGCAGCAGCGCTGGTGGATGGTTGGCAAGCAGGACATCAGCAAAGGAGATGAAGCCCTCGCAGACACATATCCAGGCTCCAAAATACTTCACCAACCATCAAATATTTTCCAAGCTTAGCAGCTGGACCCTGCAACCCTTGCAGCAGCCAAGTCACTAATACCTCTTCCCTTGAGCAGCACAGCTGATCTCAGACAGGGCTTGCCAGCAGCTCTAAGTAGACTCATTTAAGGAGAGGACAGCCCACTTAGTTAACACTTTTCAGACTCCTGTTTTTTTTTCTTCAAGGATCTCCAGGCTCTCTCTCCAGCTGTGAAGCATTAGCAGCTCTGATTCACAGTGAAGAACTGCAGTCACAAATATGCTCTAACAGCTTCTCCCACTGTGTCACCCAGTCCCTGGCTCCTTGCCCTCACTCCAGCCTCTGCAGCCCTGTCCCTCCACATCCAATCTGATCCTAGAATTATAGAATGGTTCAGGTTGGAAGGGACCTTAAAGATCACCCAATTCCTCCCCCACTGCCATGGACAAGGACACCTCCCACCACACCAGGTTGCTCAAAGCCCCATCCAGCCTGGCCTTGAACCCCTCCAGGGATGGGGCAGCCACAGCTTCTCTGGGCAACCTGGGCCAGGGTCTTGCCACCCTAAGAGTAAAGAATTTCTTCCTAATATCTCACCTAAATCTCCCCTCTTCCAGTTTAAAACCACTATTCCTCATCCTTGGGCTCCCCTCCCCGATCAAGAGTCTGTCCCCGTATCTCCTGTAAGCTCCCTTGAGGTACTGGAAGGGGCTTTAAGGACTCCCTGGAGCCTTCTCCAGGCTGAACAACCCCAAGTCTCTTAGCCTGTCTTCATAGCAGGGGGGCTTCAGCCCCTAGATCCATTTTGTGGCCTCCTCTGGACCCAAACTGATAAATCAGTCTTGGTCTAGGACTCACCCCAAGGGACACAAGAAACCCGTTGTCCTTTTTGCTCCTGTCTAAAGCCACTGAAGCCAGGTGACTGTCAGGTTTCTAACCTCCTGATTTGAGAGGTCCAGTATTGCAAGTGTTAGCATGGGGCACAAGCAGCGCAGATTTGCGAATGCATGGAGAAGCTTAACAGCCCGGGAAAGTAACTCCAGTGGGAAGATCCCAGCTTAAATCTAAAAGCAGCTCTTTGAATGTGCAGAGGCCTCAAGGCTAAACAAAAAAAAAAAACCTAAAAGAGCAAAAAAAAAAAATCAAAGCTAGACTTGGGCACAGCCTTTCTCCCTGTGCAATAGTCCATAGGGAGCTTTGCTGGTCCAGGCAGAAGACATCCCAAATAAAATGCAGGGCTTGTCCCTCTGCACGTTCAGGGTGGGAGTGTGAGAGCAGGGTAAGGTGAAGCAACGATGCTGAGGGCACTGGTGTAAAGGGCAATTAGGGAAGGGTAAGGCAGGATCAGTCTCCCTGCAACGAAAACCTCCACCTGCGTTCCTCTCGGTCCGTCCTTATCCTGCCAAGGAACAACAGCAAGGATCCCCCAGCAAGGGAGGCGTGAGTACAAAGGAAAGCAGGAGCAATCCCACAGCCCAAACCCTGGCTCTGCCTTGAGATTACGGGGTAGGAAAGTGCACTGGCGCTTCTCCGTATTCCCTTTGCTCAGGCTTGAACTTGCCTCTCACTTGAAAGAGCTAATTAAGGAAGGAAATCAAAGCCCGGAGAGGCGGCTATTACAGCAGCCTGGGTGCAGTGCTGGCTGTAATGCTGATTTCTGTGCGTGGTATCAAAGCCAGCCGCATACTGGCAGGGCTGACGCAGATTTCTGCAATGACACTTCACTGAAACTAAGGCAATTTCTTAAGACCATTTGTAGGCAGGGGAGACCAGCCTCTTCTCCAATCCTGCCCTTAAATCTCACAGTATTTAATCCTTCATCCCCAGCCAGGCCTTAATTTTTCAGCAGAGAGACAGCACGGAGGTGGCTGGAAACTGGAAGTCGAAGGACTTTGATGGTTAATGACCAGTGCTCCTCAGCCCTAGAAGAAACGAAGCCCTGGCTTCACAAAGCTCCATGAACAAATCCTGCTCCCACTCCAGCTCAGGGGAATAAAATTACACCAGCTGACACAGAAACCAGCCTTCAACATTATCTAGGTCCTATTTTGGTTCAAGTTTGAGCCAAGGCTGCACAAAGAGGTGTGTTTCCACCCCTAATGAATTGCACAGTGAAGTAACATCAATAACAGGCCAATTCCTCCTAAAGACTTCAAAGCCCCTTGGCTTAGTTCAGCAGCAAACATTACATGGCTGGTGAGGTCAGAAAGTGGTAACCTTCCTTCCTCAGCTCATCCATGAGCAACCTGAGGCATGAAGAGCTACATGATGTGGCTGGATGCAGGCAAAGCCAGGGCTGGGTCAAGGCAGTCACAGCTCCTTGGTCCCCGTTCCAGTTGTTGACCAAAGACCTGTGAGCACATGAGGAGGTCAGGGTTGGGTGCTTAGGGGCTTCACTTACCGCACTGCTACAGGGAATGTCCTTGACTTTGAGCCAGGCCAGATCTAGTGTCCCCTCTCCCCTGTAGCAGGACTGCAGTCTGTCCTTGATGCGATCGTTGATCTTTTTCAGGACAAAGATGCAAAGAGCAGACTCATCCAAGGACTTCATCTTCCTTTTCTGCCCCTTGGAGAAGACCGTGAACAGGATATCATCCTCAGGACCAACATTCAAAGACTTTGCTAAGATGGCTCCAGCCTTAGACAAATAGGCTGCCTGGAGCAACCGGTACTCCACCCCGTTCTTCTCACAGCCAATGGGCACCTCAACATAGGAATTAAAGGCTGTGTCCTCCTTACAAAGCCGGACCAGCTTGGAGGTATAAACCTGCTCCTTTGTGGTGGAACCAGGTGGTGAGATCATCTCAGGTTGTAGAGTTAGGAAATAGACAAAGTTACCACTGCTGAAGCCATAGATGTAGTAGATATCGAAGTCGGGGATAATGGTAAAGGTGTCTGATGGGATTTTGATCATTGAGGCCACAAACTCATCATGAAAGACATACGCAAACATACCATCTGCCTCGGAGTTCTTGGTGAGCTTTCTGCTGGAAATAGTGGGGAAATACTCAGGTTTGCCATCCACGGCAGTGGCGATGAACAACTTGTCATCCATGTTGCTGTAAGAAACAATGACTCCAAAAACAGAGCCACTCTCATTCACCCCAGAAAGATAATGCTCCTTCTTGTGAAAGGGCTCTCCCAGTTTGAAGAGGTCATCCAGCCTCAAAAGCTTGCAGATGCCCTGGTAAAGGCTCCCACAGGCTATCAATCGATTCTCCTTGTAGTCTATGAGGAGCATTTTGTTTATGTTGTTAGTGGGCGTCAAGGGTTCATTGCAGGTTTGGACTATCCTAGGAGGATAACACTTGGGATTATCATCATCAGGACCAGTCTGGTGGGTCACTAGGACCTTCAGGTCACTGGAGAGTTTGTAGATCCTGTTGACAGCTCCCAAGTAAATGTGCCCAGTCCTTTCGTCAACCACCAAGTGGTTGAAGTTCCCCTCTGCTTGGTCTCCAGTGAAAGTGATGAAGGGCCTCTTTGGGTGGAGTGGCTGCTGCCTGCCAAGAGGCGACACTGTGGTGGATAGTAGGAGGTGAGAAACCAGCCAAGTCCACTTCCACATGGCCGGTGACATGATTAGAAAGGTTTGTATTCCCAAAGGAACGAGGATTAAAAGCTGTAAGAGTCTTCAAAACACCAATTCCCTGGCAGATTTTGCCCTACAAGCAGAGAGAAAAGAAAACAAAAGTACATTACTACGGAGTATTCCTTCCTCCTCCCTCCTTCACAACCATGCCATCATCAGAGCGTATTTAATTGCTAATCCTCCCTTTCTCGTCTCTGAGCTCTCTACTTAAAACCAGCACAAAGGCAGCCCTCCTGAAAGAAAAGATGCTGGTAGAAAGAGCAGAAATCACACAGCACAATAATAATAATAATAATAATAAATCAGCACCCTTTCACTCTCTGTTACACACACATGCCCCGTGGTGGAGCACAAAAAACCACTGGAAGCCAGAGCAGCATAGAAGGTTCCTGGTAGAAACACCAAGCACTATTGCTGTTTGCACTGCCAACTTTGACCCAACTGCGTATTTGCTGTCTAAGGAGACAAGACAGGAGAAGGATTATTATCCCGCTCTTCTGGATGAAGGACTGAAGCCTAGAGAAGGTCAGGGACCTGCCTACAGGGACAGGTCCAGATGGATGTTGAGCTCTTTTGCAACCCTTGAAGTGTGCCAGGAAGAAACCAGCTTCTGGTCTGACATTAACATCCCTTCAGGGAGACCTCGGTCCAGAGTGGGCCTGTTTGAACAGGCTGTCTGTGGCTTCCAGATCAAAGCTGCCTCATGCTGGTCCAGCTTGAAGTACAGACGTAGGAGTTGTGGTGTGCCAACCTTCACAGCCACATCTACAAAGGGCATACAAGCCAAGCATGGAGCAAACTGAGCACCAGCTCTCTCCCTCCTCCGGGCTCTCACCACAAGACTGCTCTCCACCAAATGCACAGCCAAGAAAACGTTGTCTTAAAGTGAGATACAATTCCCCTGGGCATCTCAGATGATCCCATCTCAGAAGGGGTTGCCTAACTATTAGCAGTAATAAAATCTAAAGAACCATCAAGTAGGAAAACTAATAACCCAGGAACTAGCCTAATGACTTTCCAAAGAGAGGGAAGGGGGCTTTGTTGCACCTCTCAGTCTCTTAAAATCTCCCAGTTTTTAACCACGGTGGTGGGAGGAGTATGGGGTTCATACAGCTTCTATCATTGGGTGAGCACATCACCAAGTCCCATCCTCGTGCCATGAAAATACATCTTCCTACTCAACACATCTGCTCCCCGGTCCTCCACCTTTACGTGGCTGCTTGTGTTCCAAGAGTAGCTTTGGCCCCTTATGGCCCTACAGAGCATGTGAGAGGTGGAGTTCTGTCTCATCAGCCAAGCTCCTTGATGAGTACTAACTACGTAACCCTTGATACTGGTGGCCAGGCTGAGGCACATGGGTCTCTCCTCCCTCCATCCCTCTTTAACGCTCAGAGCAGAATTTCACCAAACTGGTCAAGCCCTAGCTCCGCTCCTGCAGGCCAGGGTCCTATCGCCTCTCACAGAGTGACATTGCTGAAATCAGGGGTGTAAGCAGCCGAGCAAAGGTGATGACAGCCAGCCCCGCGCAAGCAGGAGGCAAGGGAAAAAAAATCACTGTTTGCAGATCCCAGCAGGGAGGAAGATGTGGCAGCGACACAGGTCTGGATTTGCAGCTCTGCCAACGCCAGCGGAACTGAAAAATTTACTTGAAGAAATAGCACAGCGAATAAATCCTGTCGTCTTTTGACCTGTAGGCTGATTAGATCTGATAGTGGAAAGGGTGAGTCTGGGCTTGCAGAGCGTCCACCACTTCCATGCCACCCCCAATATTTCAAAATTCTCACAGTAGCCAGAAATTCAAAGCTGTTGTATGATCACCTTCACCTCCCACTGCCCTCCCTGCCGCAGCAGCCGCGGGCGTTGGATAGATGACGGCCAAAGGTCATTTCACATTTACTTTAGGTGTGTTTACCCTGTTCTGCTTTGCCTTTCTGGTCAAGCAAATATTTAATAAAATCAAGCTTATACTGCCGAGTTTGCAAGACTGTCTTGCGAGCCAGAGAGGATTCGCTCTGCAGGGATACGCAGGCCGGTCACGTAGGCTTTTAATAACCTTTATTATGATAGATGGAGCAGCGATGGGATGAGCTCTCCCTGCGCAACCATTCCTCTTTCAGAAGAGGCCATCCTTGAGAGAGCAGCAGAAGAGAGAAGCTGCCCCTGTTCGAGTCCTGTGCTCAGAAACATCACGTGGTGACCCTGAACACCGGCTCCCATCACTTATGAGTTATGATCTATATTTCTGACTCTAGACGGATCTAGGAAGAAATTGTTCTTTTCAAACACTAAAAAAATATCTATATTACTCTGTTTTGCTCCTCTTAGCCCTGCAGAGTCAGCACAGCTGCAGGACAGGGAAATGGCAACTCCCATGACCCAAAGACTGAGGAGGTAATGAAGAGCCTGTCTTCTGCAACAGGAGACCTCTGCCCAAAAGTCATCACAACACCCAAGAACAGAGTTGCAACAACAGGAAGAAATCTGCACATTAAAATATGTGGCCAAGACCACATAAAGAGGAGATATGCTCCAGAGGTGAAATCTTTGAGGCCCAAGTAGGTGAGAACCATTGATTGACTTTGAGGTGAGACTGTCACTCGTAGAGGAAGGGGATGGTGAGGAGAAACTTCCTCCAGGCAAAGACAGCAAAAGTGATTTGAAAACCAGACAGAGACCAGCATGAAGCCCCGGGAAGGCTGGATGAGGAGTCCCTTTTGCAGCAGAAAAGGATACTTCAAAAATAGTGAACCTCATGAGGGAAGACCCTCACCTCCAGGGAAAGGAGCACCAACAGTTTTCCAGCACCGATAGCCACCAAAACAAGCACAGGATAAACTTTTTGGGACAAAGCAGGGAGAGCAGGAGCCGGGTGCTTTCCTGCCATCTTCCATCAGCTATCAGAGTGACCCTAGGAGCAGGATTTTCTCTCTGTACACTGCTGGCACTCACCCCTCCTCTCACATCTGCTCATGTTGTTTGCCCTGCACCCCCTGTCCCAGAGCCCCAATCAATACTTAAACCTCTAAAGGCTATAATTCATAATTTGGCTTCATTAATACATAACAGCAGAGGGCAGAGGCAAGGAGCACTTATTGTTTAGCTTGCAGGACAGAGCAGGGGTTGTACTACCCCTTAGAGGACGCACCAACGAGAAGGGGGTTATGAACGTCTTTTTATTACGTCTTTTTATTATTATGAAAGTCTTTTAGTGTCTGGATAGCAGAAATCATGGCAGCTGGGCAGACAAATAATAGAGTGCCATAGACATGCCCAGTCTCTTTGGCTGCTCAGCCTACAAGAGGGTAATTATATTCTAGGAAGAAAAAGCCAATAACCAAAAGAACACAGTGAGCAGGCCTTAGTGAGGTCTGGGCTTAGGTTCTGAGCTGGGTGTTTCCAAAATAAACCCAAAACACCTTCCCATAATGACCGGCCTCACTCGCCAGAAATGGAGCCACACCAGATTTAAACCTGGTCTGGACGTGAAAATGAAGCAGAGGAAACTGTCTCGCAAATCCAGCTGTTTCAGACAGGGTTCCATGCATGGTCAGAGGAAGGTCTCACAGTCAGCTCTCGCATAAGGTCTCACACCACTTTCTTGCCTATGGAACTAGCATCTCAACTCCAGGGCTTCCAAATAACATTCCCCTTAAGATCCCTCGAACTAACACAGTTTGGTTAAAGGATTGGTATCCTCCTGGAGGACAGAATGTTATGATGTGGTGTGGTTACCTTTTTCCCTGCTATTGACCATTGACACGATCCCAAGACTCTATAGCATGGAGCCCTATGGAAAATAGATGTGGCCTTGGACAAGAAAAGTTTGGATGCAAAAAAGCCTGAGAGGAAGACGCTTTCCTAACTTCTTTTAACTCAGCTGATGTCTGCTATTAGATAGGAAAGATAAAGAATGCTCTCCAAATGCTGCAGGTTTCAAGGAGACAAAGTCAAGCAGGATGTGCTGTGGCTGAGGAAGTAGAAATAAATCAGGACTAAAGAGGACACAAAGGACTGGTCTGTCAATTGAGAGGGAGGGAAGGGCTTGGGAGGAAGGGTACAGGGAGCTGGGGCATTCGGTTTTGATTGACAATCTCACAAAAGCCATGGTCACGTTCCTGTACTGGAGACTGGCACAAATCCACCCCATGGCAAACAGCTCCTGAAAGGAACATGTCACTGGGTGAACAAGGGAGACAACAGCAATTCCCCATTTGGCTCACACACACGTACAATCCTTCTGCCATCAAAGGTGGCAGATAAATGCACATCACCAGGTCTCTTGCCGCCAACCACATGTGGGCAGCAGGGACACCACAAGGTCAGGAGCAAGAGAAGTCACACACAAGAGCCATGGAAGCACACCCACCCTGGGTCCAGCTCCAGCCGGGGGCTCAGAACAAAAATACAGGTTTAAAACTAGAACAGGACCAAAACATGCTGAAAAATAGCACTAGGAGAGGGAGAACATCCGTCACCTCTTCCTGCAGAGTGGGTTTGACAGCACTTGGGGTCCTGGTGGGATAGTTTCCCTTCCTCTTGCAATTAAAATTAGTTGGACTACATGATCTCCAGAGGTTCCTTCCAAACCCATACCATTCGGTGATTCCGGTGGCTGGTGGGAAGAGCTCAGCAAGTCCTCCTCCGCCAGGCAGAACCTGGCTAGGAGGAAACCAACAGCGCCCAGGACTCTTGGACAATGCCAACAGGAGGGGCTGGGTGGTTAATGAAGCCCAGTGTTAATCAGGCGGCACGCTCCTCTGTTTACGTTTGCTCCGCTCAGGCACAGCTATTCATTTCCCAGGATGGGGGAAACCACGCGCAGATGCTGACGAGGCAGACGCCCAGCGACGACGGAGCCAGCACACAGCAATTCAGCACCCAGTGCAGCTACACAATCCCTTTAATCTCAGCTAAAGACTTTTTTTTATTTTTTTTCCCCCTGGCTTCCTTTAATAAAGCCCTGATTACCATGGATAGAAGCTTTTCTTTGGGAGCCGACATGGCAAGAAAACTCATATGGACACATTGTCGGCAGCTCCCCCAAAACGAAAAACAGCTTTTAACTTTAACTTAACAGATTTAGATTGGATATTAGGAAAAAATTATTTACTGTGAGGGTGGTGAGGCATTGGAACAGGTTGCCCAAACAAGCTGTGACTGCCCCATCCCTGGAAGTATTTAAGGCCAGGCTGGATGGGGCTTGGAGCAACCTGGTCTGGTGGGAGGTGTCCTTGCCCATGGCAGGGGGGTTGGAACTTGATGATCTTCAAGGTCCCTTCCAACTCTAACCATTCTATGATTCTTATGAACTTCAGCTAAATCCTTTCTTCACGAATTTACAACCTGTCCAAGGCCTGATGGCAACTGGAAGGCAAGTCTTTCTTTGAGGGCATCCCACGCCAGAGCATCTTTTATTTGGAGCTCGCCACAATGAGCAGAACTCAGAACAAGCTACAGCTTGTCCCAACAACATTAATTTCAGGAGTGGATTTAATTGCAAGGGTCTTAAGCCATGGAGGGACAACATGGCCTTCCCTTGTCACACAGATTTAGTCCCTCACACGGTGCCCATCACCTTGTTACCTGCTGTCCTGGGTTGAGAGGCCCAGGACTAACTTTCCTTCTGAGGATGGGAAAATTGCACTTTTGGAGGATTTTAGTGTCTGAATTCATCAAAATATTTACTTTATGTCCAGCCAGGCTCTGTGAGATTCAAGGTCTCAGTGTTTTCGAGCCTTGCCAGGAGGAGGAGCAAGGCCTGGGAGTTTGACCCAAGCTGGCCAACAGGATTATTTCATACCATGAACATCACATTCAATATAAATTAGACAAGTTATTCAATATAAATTAGACAAATTAGAGTGCAGTGGGCTCTCCCTTGATGGCAGCGATCCAGACAACTCCTTGCCCCACGGCCGGACCCCTGAGCCCTCCCTTTTCTTCCCGAAGCCCTTGCACTCGCAGTGCCCGACGTTTGCTGCCCACTGCTGGGAGGGCACAGCTCCTGCTGAGAGAACTGGCTGAGGATACTTCTTGTAAATCTATCAGTGTCAGGATTAATACCGATTCTTTAGTGTTATTTTTAGTTATTTGATCTTATTCTATTAAATCTATTTACATTTCAACCCTCATGTTTCTTTGCGTCCCCCGATTCCCCTTTCCTGGGTGGGGAGGGGTCGTCGGGTGACAGAATAATTGTCTGAATGACAATAAATTGTTAGGGGTTTTCTCAAACCATAACACCTGCCCATCTGCCAGAAGCGTATTAAGTGATGGGATTTAAACGTGCCGTGAGTAGGACTTTCCTCCTTTTTTCCTGGTTCCCCCCAGGTGATAAAACTGCGTGTAGAAGGTGTTTCTGCCTGCACTTCAGATTGGTTTCCTACCAGCAAAAGCAGGTCAGAGCTGTGCTCCTCTGTGCTTGGGAGGGAGAGCAGAGAGGTTTGCGATGGTTTCTCAGTCCCCCCAGGAATTCGCTACACTGAAACTTGAATGAAAGAACACAAACACCCAGTGCCACAGAAACAAGAATGGAGTTTCGAGGTCATGGAAATAACCTACAAACCCAGAGTCAGGGTTTAAACTCTCTTGTCTGGAGCAGATCAGCCTGAAAGCATTCTGAGGTTAAATCTATTAAAATTATTCCTTATCACAGTAACTGGGGAAACGTGAACCTCCAGACAAACAAACTATCATAGCAAGAGCATGCAAGAGCACACAAGGTCGTTGATTTTAAACAAACCATGTCACAACAGTGCCTAACTTGGTGGATCCTACTTTGAGAAACGTGTGTATGAGACCATGTACGTCCAAAAGCCCTGAGAAAAGTGAAGAATGGCCAAAAGGCAGAGTGTCAAAGAATGGTTAGAGTTGGAAAGGACCTTGAAGATCATCGTGTTCTAAACCCCCTGTCATGGGCAGGGACACCTTCCACTAGACCAGGTTGCTCAAAGCCCTATCAAGCCTGGCCTTAAATACTTCCAGGGATGGAGCATCCACAACTTCCCTGGGCAGCTGAAGTCAGGTTGACTTCTGTTTCCAAGTCTCATTCTTGTCTCACAACAAAGCCACCGTACACTCCTGGGAATCCTCCGTTCTCCCCACTTCAAAATGTGTCTCTATTGCGTTTCTATGAGATGCAACTCTCCGGGGGTTGGCAGTGCCAAGTTGACCAAGAATTTAAAAGGCGCTTCACAGATCGGGAGAGCCTGACCAGACCGTGGCTCTAGACACCAAAAGGAACAGGTACAACTTCTGTCCCTAAAGGGATGATGAATATTGAAAAGAAAATGAACAGGGTTCCATCCCAGCAGGTACTCCCCAGCTTGTGTATCAATTACAGCATTTGGGACAGCCTCGAGGGAATCTGTTTCCTTCCTCAGAAGTCAAGCTTACACTCGCAATTTCCCTTCAAGGCTTCAGGGGCTCTGAAGACAACACAAATGAAGTCTTCAAAATTTTCTGGACTTGATCCCGACAGGATCCCTAAAACAACGCTTTGATCCTCGAACAGCAAGGAAGGGGTTCTGACCCCAGGTTTCTCCTCAAGCCAGCAGGCAGCTCTTGTCTTGTGGGCTGAGGCTGCATAGCACAGCTCACGTTGCATTGAATACCAGTGGGTGGATGCTTCCCCCTGCTTTGCAGTCTTAGAAAGATCCGTGAGACACAAGTCCTCTCTCTCTCTCAGGCTTGTAATTAGCACTGTATAAATCCACAAAGAGCCAAATCTCCTTAGACAGAGATCATACTTCAGCTGTCTCCCCAAAGCCTGGCACACAGAGTAACTCCATATTCAGAGTGACTTTGTGATCACTGGCTATTTCCCTCTCTAGATCTACGTGAGATGCCATCAAGAATAAAATGTGGGACTTAATGGACAAAACGGAAACTTTAGATCTTGTTCTACTGGTTGTTGGAGCATCAAGATCTGTATTTGGAGATGTGGAAACCAAGAGCAAAGAAGTCGGGAGAGAATGCCCAGTCTTCAAAGCCTGAGTTTTTGCTATATATTCAAAGGGCAGCAGGAACAGGGCAGCTCGAGAGACTCAGGGTAAAAGCAACAGGACTGGGAAAACCTAAGATTACACTGGGGTGGGGGAATACGGTTTGGAAATAAAGCTTCAGAGGGATGTGGAGCGAGTGGATTTGCTGCATTGCATCAGTCTACCTGCCAACCAAATGAACTTCAGTTACCAGTGACCAGTACTTGATGGTTCAGAGAGTATGGGATGTTCTCCCAAATGAAGAGTGTCTAACTGGCCAGCCCAGCAGCACGATTAATGCTGAGCACAGCTGTGTGCTCACAGAGAGCCACGCTCCTCTGGAGTAAGGACCATCAATTCTGCGTCTGTACCAAACCTTACAGTTGGGCTGAACACACAGCAGGAGTAAGAACATAAAGAAAATGCTGTTAACAATACCATATTACTGGGAGGAAGGAGACAGATAGAGGTGTGATGATTTCTCTTCAGTGATGCAGGGTTTGCAGCAGAGGCAAGAACAGAGTCTCCCTTTATGCTTTATTCAGCATAAAATTTCCTCCTTTCGTTCATGGCAGGTATCCAACCCGTTCTGGAGCAGCAACCACCAGCCATGGAAGGGGCCAGTGAAAAGATCTGACACATCAAATCCTTCCTCTTCAGCTTCCCACATGGCTGGCTAAAGAGCACAGATGAGCAAGCACAGTCCTATAAAACAAGAGTGGCTGGACCATCTCAGATCTCAGCCAGATCTGAAGTCCAACACACATCACTAGCAGGAAGGAGCAGTGCTGCCTGGCATTTGCTCTCCCAAACCAAAAGGAAAGCTTTGGTTCACTGCAACTGTTACCAATATTTTTAGAGTGACATCTGTACTGGAGATTATGGGGAGGGGAGGAGGGGAGTGGAATAATATTAGACATTTCCTCATTTCATTTTCTCCGCATTTGCTAATTTTGACCAACTACTTAAATGTTTCTGGGTGAGTATTTATGTACCCATGAACCTCCTGGGCAGACACATGGCATTTATTTTAGCACTCCACCTTATACCTGAGCAGCTCAGATGAGGGGTAGTCTTTTTCCATGTTTCTGTAGCACCTAGGGCAATGAGGTCCCAATCCGTTTCATTCACAATTTGCACGTGTTAGCTGAAGTAACCTATTTCTGCTGAGTCCAGGGGCTTGAAAAGAGATCTTTACAGAATGTCAGAAGGCTGACTAGCCTGTACTTGTGCCCCAAAGTTCACCAGCCCGAAATCCCAGGCACCTTCTGCAAATACGACACTGCTGTAGAGCATGACCTCTTCTTCACAAACGAAACAATACAGCACAAAATAGACATTTTTTTTTAACAACGCTAATCAACTGCATGACTTTTTACAAATTTAATAAAAGCTGGGTTTAAATTGTTTATAACTTTGAAACATTCTGGCATAAAAGTACATTTTGTGAAATTCAAAATGAAGCAGGGCTCAGTGCAGCTGCTGTGTTCAGGCTGAGATTCCTCCCCAAGAAAAAAACACCCAAGATCAACCCAAACGAGAGATGACCTCTTCAGAGGACTTCCACTTCAGAAGGCTTTGGCTAAAACCCTCTGAAGGAGCAATTGAGATGCCACCCAACCCAAACGAGAGATGACTTCTTCAGAGGACTTCCAGTTCAGAAGGTTTTGGTTAAAACCCTCTGAAGGAGCAGTTGAGATGCCACCCGAAAGGCAGGCAAAAGGATAGGACTCCAAGGGAGACCCTCAGTCATCCACGAACAGAGACATCCAGCTGAGACACTCTTTGAAGCCCAGAGTCAGCAAAGGGGATTGACTCTACTCATTCTGCCCATAGCTGGAAAGAGGCAGCGTGGACACAGCCCTGAGAAGCAGCAGCTTTGTGAGCATTTCAGGGGAAAAAAGAAAAAGCAAAAAGCAGTCTGACATCTATCCCACCACAGTCCTGTGATGCCCCATTTTACCGACCACAACAGGTACTTCCAGCAGAGAATCAGCTGCAAAACTCTACTCCCCTTCAAAAAAAAATAAAAAATAAAAAAAAAACAGGATAAACTATTAGTAATTTTGTATTAATTCTAATAATTTTTCTCTTCCATTGATTTCCTCATATCAGGACATATAAGGGAGGGCTCCAAAGAGACCTTCGAGCAGCCTTCCAGGATCTGAAGGGAGCTCCAGGAGAGCTGGAGAGGGAGTCTTGGTCATGGAATATATTGATAGGACAAGAGGGAATGGTTTTAAATTGGAAGAGGGGAGATTTAGATTAAATATTAAGAAGAAATTCTTTCCTGTGTGGGTGGTGAGGCACTAGAACAGGTTGCCCAGAGAAGTTGTGGCTGCCCCATCCCTGGAGGGGTTCAAGGCCAGGCTGGATGGGGCTTGGAGCAAGCTGGTCTGGTGGGAGGTGTCCTTGCCAGTGGCAGGGGGTTGGAACTGGATTACTTTTAAGGTCCATTCCAATTCTAACCGCTCTATGATTCTATGGCAGGAGTAGATGCTGCCAACACATACAAAGGCCAATGGGAAGTTATTCTTAGAGCCCTGCCCAGCTGCTGCCGCAGGATAACAAGCTCCAAATCATGCTTGACGGTCTCAAGGTATGGCTGAACTAGACAGGATGCCTCTGGCTGGCATCAGATACAGCCAAGAGATGGAATTGCGCTAACATGGGTAAAAAAAAAGATAATCACCTGTTATGTTTGGGAACGGGAAGATTAGAAGAGAGCTGCTGTTGCGTATACGTACGCAGAGGCCGCGTTTGCAAGGAGATACACAAATCTACCCTGCACTAGCCTACAGACGCGTTTATTTTTGCACAGAATTATGGAATTCCTGTACTCCCGGCACAGGGCAGAGCCTGCATGCATAATTCCACCGAGCATTAGCAGCACCACCTATAGCTCAGCTTGTCTGACATCTTCTGTACCAAGACTCGGTTTTAAGGTCCTCATTACTTTGACAGACCTGAACCGCTCAGGGGATGATTTCCTCAGCCCGGCATCTGCCTGGGGCTAACATCGCCATAGAAAGTGGCATTCAGAATGGTTTGGGCATTTCTGAGAACTAAATTAGGAGAAAAGATTTTGTGAGTTACTGGTTTTAATTTGGGTTGTTTATTTTTTTTCTTTCTGTGTTTGACTTTGGTTATTTTCCTTTCACTGTCGTACTGAAAACTTCTACGCTTTGAAGCAGGTAGTAATAATTGGACAGGTCACAGAATCACAGAATGATATCGGGTTGGAAGAGACCTCTGTAGATCATCTAGACCAACCCCCTGCCAAAGCAGGTTCTCCTAGAGCAGGTTGCACAGGAACACGTCCAGGTGGGTTTGGAATGTCTCCAGAGATGGAGACTCCATCACCTCTCTGGGCAGCCTGTTCCAGGGCTCTGCCACCCTCAAAGTGAGGAAGTTCCTCTTCCTTTCCTGCTGCCATAGGGATCTTCTGGCCATGTCTGAGAATCTGTCTAAATTCGACCAAATTACAGTACCTAATAATACGTACATTGCAAGTAAAGTTTTTGCCTTTTCCACTGGTCCCAGGATGGACCACAGAGTGTTTGGGCAACCACCACACGAGGAGTAAAACATGCTCAACACCAGGGATAAAGGGGCCAAGCAGGTTTTCCCTACTCTGTGTCAGATGGAGGCTGTTCTGGTGTTAAAGAAAATTCTTCTCTGCTCCCTGACAGAGTTAGGCTGCAGCTCAACTTAATGAACCCAGTTGGAAAGGAAAAGAGGAGGATGCTCTGACGCAAGGAAGGGGAAGCTGGAGAGTGGAGCCAGGGCGGGTGGGGGAGAAAACCGGGCAGAGACGATTTAGGAAAAGGAATATGAGCAGAGAATGGGAAATGGGGGCAGATTGCAGACTTGCAAGTTCTGTAAGCACTGAAACATCTCCTCCTCATGAATGGGGCATTGATCCCATGGCTCCCGAGTCTCCGGATTCCCTTAACATGGGTTTCCTCCAGCTGCTGACAAATCTGGAGGTCACATCAGTTACACAAGGTTAAAGTTCTGGGGAGGAATTTCCATTTTTGCCTTGCTCAAGAGCTTAGAAAACGCATACTAAAAATAATAATAAATAAATGCAACTGCAGAAAGGAAAAGAAGTCAAAAAAGAGCATGTAGTTGCCAAACTACTGCAGACCTCTCCAATATTTTCCCTAACCCTCCTATATGCATTGAGAAGAGGTTGCAGGGGGTCTTCCTCAGCAAAGAGCAACACTATCCCCTTTTCAGTTCCTTTTCAACTCCAAAATTCAACGTCAAGCCTGGGGTGAGTTACCAAATTATGAGAATTAACAGAATCAGGAACACCAGCCCTTATTCACAAACTTATTCTTACGTATGTTAAAGCTACGTGAATGACTTGGGAGGATGGGGTGATGCAGAGGCTGATGAAGGGAGGCTGCTGTTATCTTGCCATCCCACCATACCTCACACCAGCACATCACACCTTGTCCTGAAGGGCCCTTTCCAGTTCCCCCCAGTAAAATAACGCATTTCTGTTTGCAACGGCGACCAGCGACTGTAAGGGGAGATCCCTGCCTCCAGAGGTTTCAGCCTAGAAACACCCTGGGGAAACAGAGGTCGAGGGCGGTGAAGACTTGGCCAAGGTCACAGAGAGTCTGTGTGGCTGAGACAGCAATACAGCCCACGTGTTTAATCCCCAGCTCAGTGCCACAGTGACAAGACAACGATTCTACAAATCCACGTGAGCAGCACCAAGGGAAACACCTTTATATTTAATTTTTCTCTATTATCACCTCTTTTGCACGTGTTTCTGTGATTCTCTGTTTTTCAGGGAGTGGAGCAATAGGATGAGCAGTAACGGTTTTAAAGAGGAGAGATTCAGATGAGATATTAGGAAGAAATTCTTTGCTGTGAGGGTGGGTGAGACAGTGGAACAGGTTGCCCAGAGAAGCTGTGGCTGCCCCATCCCTGGAGGGGTTCAAGGCCAGGCTGGATGGGGCTTGGAGCAACCTGGTGTGGTGGGAGGTGTCCCTGCCCACATCAGAGGGGTTGGAACTGGGTGATCTTTAAGGTCCCTTCCAACTCTAACCAGTCTGTGATTCAATGTTTTGTGAACACACAGGCACCAATGGCTCTGCAGCGGTACATTCCCACCGGTCTTAAACCCATCCCCTCCTCCATCACTTTGCCAGCATCAGCAGAAAAGGTGCATTAGACACCTGAGTGTCATTGTCAAAGCTACTTTAAATAGTTCCTTGGTCACCCTGTTCAGCTGTGAGACTGCACGGATGTGTCCAGGGCGTCCTGAAATGCTACAGCACAGAGGGATGCTGCTGGCACCCAGCCTGTGGAGCTGAAGGGAGGGAGGGAGGGAGGGAGGGAGGGAGAAGGTGTCTGCTCTGGCTGCTCTGCTACTAAGGCTTTCTGCAATTTATAGGTGCGCTCCCCCATGCTGACAAACTTCCAGAAGAGGCACCATCAGGCTGCCCATCAGCCATGGCACTTTGTCGAGGGCGTGCTGCTGCTGCAAAGCACACCTGCAAAAGGCAAAAAAAAAAAATCATAGAGTCATAGAGTTGGAAGGGACCTTAAAGGTCATCCAGTTCCAACCCCCCTGCCATGGGCAGGGACACCTCCCGCTAGACCAGATTGCTCAAAGCCCCATCCAGCCTGGCTTTGATCTCTTTTTCTCTTTCCCAGTCACTGAGACATGGATGGGAGATACAAGTGCTCTGCACTTTGCAGAACCTAACCCTTGGTTTGGCACGAACAAATGCCTGGTGCTCTCAACGAATCAACAAATCACACTGGAGCAGCCACAAGGAGGGTGATGCAATTGTTTTAGCTATTTGCACAGCCTCGTAATTGCAGATCCATCATCACAAAGCATTAGCTGTGCTAGGATAGGTGTTGCAGACAAAACCCAGTACCAGAAACAGACATTAGGAGCCCTTTCAGTCTGCAAAAGGTGCTTTGCGGGTTTGCAATAACCAGTGCTTGCAGACCTGGGTCGTGCTACCTAAAAGAAAGTTACTTGTTTATGTTTAGAGTCAGCTGCAAGTAAAATGTCACCCCAAACTCTTAATTTAATCCAGATCCAAACACCATCTGCTTTGTTCATCTCTGTTTGCACAGTCTAAAGGCACCTGTGGCTGAAGTCGGGGGGGGGAAGGGGGGAGCATTTTCTACATGAAGGCATGGGAATGTCATCTCTGTTCATAAAATCCTGCTTGTTTAGAAATGGAGACCTTGATAACCCAGGCTGAAAGGCCTGGAGAAACCCTATAAAGCAGATGCACAGGTGCTGAAAGAGTAAGACCCACAGAGGACTGTTTTCCATCTGCCCTCCACCCACCTGAGCTGCATCACAGAGGGTAAGGCTGCCCTCATCCTCCCACTGCCTCCACCCATCCACTCGTTCCTCTTTCCAAAACAGAGTTTGTCGATCCCTTCCTTCATCCCACAGGACCCCAACGCTGCGCTTTGAGTGCTGCACAAGTCTCAAATGTTGCAAAAAGCATGCAAGCCTATGCCCAGGCACCCTCTGCCCTTTGGGGGTGAAGTCACAACTACCTCGACATGAGGCTGGAGCATCTCAAGATATCAAGAGCATCAGGAGCATCTCAAGATATCGAGAGCATCAGGAGCATCTCAAAATATCGAGAGCATCAGGAGCCTCAAGACCAGGCTGGATGGGGCCTTGAGCAACCTGGTCTAGAGGGAGGTGTCCCTTGCCCAGAGCAAGGCGGGGTCGGAACTAAATGATCTTTAAGGTCCCTTCCAATCTAAACCATTCTATGATTCATGCTCATGGGGGGCATCGTCTGTGCTCCAGCCCCCAGGGGTGCCTTGCCCTGGTTCCTGCGTGGCTGGGACATGCAGCCTGGGGCCAGCTGGGGAGGCTTGGATGGCTGCAGGTGGGTTTTAATGACACGAGGCATCCATTCACATGGGAGGCTGGGCTAAAATTTGCCCTCACTTCAAAAGTTAGAGGCTGCAAATCTTTTGCTTTGAAAAAGGCAGGGGGTGTCGGAGAGGAAGGGAAATGAAGTTTTGGGGTTTGATGGTGGTTGGGTGAAGGCAGTATCACTGGGCCCTGCTAAGCTAATGGGGAGAGACCTGAGGAGCACATCCACCTGCCATTTCTGGGCTTCTTTATATTTTTTACTTAGTCATACGAAAGCAGAGCAATAAACAGAAACACAAACTCCTCCAAAAAGCAGCAAGCCCATCTAGCAGCTCCCTTTGCCAGACTGACCCTCGCTAGGACAACATCAGCAAACATGCTCAGGAAACACGGGACTTGCCGTGTGGACCAAACCACGCTCCAGCAAGTCCATGGCCGTGGCTTTCTACTGTGAGGCCACCAAACTCCAAATTGTCCCCTGTTTCTGCAGTACATAGGAAATCCCCCATCAGCTGCCTGCGGAAGGGAGCCCAGAGCTCACAGCTGTGGTTCTGCCAGACGCCGGAGAGCCGGGATAAAAATTGTAGGCAGCGTACACAGGTGTAAAAAATGCTATCGCGATTCAACGGGTTATTAATAACAAGGTATTTCTCCGCTGTGGCCATCTGCATCCCATACACCCCCACAAATCCGGCACTTTCCTCTTCCAGCTACAACACTCTCTCTCTCTCTCATTCAGGACAGATAATTCCCATTTTTCTTTTTTAATAATTTTTATTTCTTTGCCTTCAAATCATGCACGAAGGTAGCGCTCAACAGGCAGTTCCTCTGCTACAGTCCATGCAGACTAACATTGTGCCAAGCACCATGAACTCAGAACAGAGGGTTTTCTACCAAGGTGCCAGAAATAATACAAATAAACTCTTCTTCTCTCCCTGGCTTTATATCTACAGCTCCCACACATCACTACCAGCGGGGCTTTAAAACTAAAACAGACTGGGCCTACGTGGCTTGAATTTACTCTGGAAATTTATCTCTTCTTGCTGAAAGCTCTGTGTTTGCTTGATCTTCCTGCCTTCCAAGTCCTACAAGTGCCACATGTTGCACAGCTGGATTCCTGACAGAGAAAGAAAGCAGGAGGAAAGAGAGAACAGATTATGTGTGTGTATATATATATACACACACAGACACATACGAACGCAGTGACCGAGGTTTTCAAAAGTCGACTGTGAACTTCAGCAAAGTAGCTTCAGATATCTCCAAGGGACCTATGCAGAGGAAACACAGAGCTCTCCAGCTTCCAAAGATCTGCTCTCCACGGGCAGAAGAGGAAGGAAAAGGAACGAGGGGGCTCCGAGGGACTCGCTGCTCTGAAGATGCTCAAGTCCAGCTCTTGCAGGAAAGGATTTGTAGAAAGAGCTCTGTTGGGGAAGGCTGGAGATAAGACAGCCAGGAGGAAGAAGGATAGATCTGCCTGGCAGTAAGGGAATTGCTGACTACTTTTAATTCTCAAGCTTGCTGGGGTGTGACTACTAAAATAATAATGTGTTTGTCCAGCTCCGGGAGAATTTGTTCACCCTCAGCAGCTGTGACAGGGGAATATCCCCAGGCTCCAGCACAGCTAATGGTCCCACACAGATACAGGCAGCAGCATCCCCTTCCAGCCAAGTATAAAGTAAGAAAAGCTAAGGGGAAGAAAGCCTGTTCATCACGAGCAGTGGTTTAAAAAAAAATCACACCGGAGGAGAAAATGAAGAAAATGTTATTTCCCGTGCAATGAAGTATCGCGCTCTGTAACGGGAGGGAGAAGAAGAAAAAAAAAAAAAAATCAAAACCAAAGCAAACTAGAGATTCTGTTCATAAATACAGGAGAAGGTCAGCTTCCTTCTCACCAATAACTTGGTCCCGCAGGAATCGAGCGTGGTATTTGATATAGGGCAGATTATTTGATTCCTTCCTCTGCGTGGGAAGGCTGACACTCGCATCCTCCACCCCTCCGTCCACCTTCCCCATCATGTCACGGCATCACCGTGGGCATCTCTACGTCCCTTCTGACGACCGCTCCGCTACAGCGGTGACATAAACCAGTTTAAAATCCACTCCCTCTTAACACCGAGATGACGAAGGGATTATTTTTCTCCTGCCTGAGAACAGGCGGTTGCTGTAAAACCTTCTGCCTTCAGCCCGGCAACAACGAGACCTTGGAAGAGGCTAATTATGGGTGGTGAAATAAGTCACCCACTGGCAGAGAGCAGTGGAGAAGAGACAGGCAAGCACAAACCTGCACCTGGAGACCTTTCTGCTTATTATAAAATAAAGCTATTTCTATTGCCTGCGTTACCAGGGAAGGAAAAACAAGGCAGGAGAAAGGACAACCACCAAGTGGAACTGCTGTGTGGAAGAGGCTGTGTTTTTCTCTTGCAACTCAGTATTGCAAGTCTAAGGACACAGTCTTCAAGCATCGCACTGCAACTTTTGCATATCCTCGTGCAGGTATGGAGAAGTCTTGAAATGATCCTACACACACGCGCATACACAGAAGAAGGGGAGGCAGAGCAGGAAAGTACGGCCACGTAGGCTGCTGCTGGAGGGAAACGTGGGTCAACACACCCTGAGCATCGGAGCTCCGGAGATGACGGAATCATAGAATGGTTAGAGTTGGAAGGGACCTCAAAGATCATCCAGTTCCAACCCCCCTGCCGTGGGCAAGGACACCTCCCACCACACCAGGTTGCTCAAAGCCCCATCCAGCCTGGCCTTGAACCCCTCCAGGGATGGGGCAGCCACAGCTTCTCTGGGCAACCTGTTCCAGTGCCTCACCACCCTCACAGCAAAGAATTCCTTCCTAGCATCTAATCTAAATCTCCCCTCTTTCAGTTTAAAACCATTACCTCTCGTCTTATCACTACACTCCCTCATATAGAGTTCCTCTCCATCTCTCTTACAGCTCATTTAGGTACCAGAAGGCTGCTATAAGATCTCCCCGGAGCCTCCTCTTCTCCAGGCTGAACAACCCCAACTTTCTCAGCCCATCTTCGCAGACTGCACGAGCAGGAGTGTCTGCATGACCAAGGACTGAGAAAGCAGATTGTCACCAAGTGGCAATCTGCTTGGAATCTCCTCCAGGCTCATGGCATTTTGTGCTGCCCCACTTGAGTGCTCATGGCCAAGCTCCAGACGAGCCACTTGGAGGGAGGAGAAGGGATGGACAACCTTCATCCTCTACCCCTGACAGCCCCTCACTGACATCTTTGCATGAGACCAGCACCTCCCGAAAAGCATTAAAGCAACTGAGCTCAAAGGAAGCCACATTCCCAGACACAAGGGTTTTTCCAAGATTGCACCAGTTATTCCCAGTTGTGCAGTGGAGCAAAACCTCAAATGTTTTCCTCCCTTCCCTCTTCTCCCTACAAGCTAGAAAAAACAACAACAAACCTCTCCCATCAGAGCCTGATCAAAGGATGTTTGGGGGAAAAAAGGAGAACTGGGCTTGCCCTGAACCCCTCCTAAAATCTGTCTGCTCTTCCTTCTCCAGAAATGTCACCCTGGACCTGCTGCAAGACCTTTCCTGAACTGTGGGCAAAAAAATTAGCAACGATCCATGAGCAGTGCAAGATGAACAGCTTGGCAACTTCTAACCACGTGCATTTTGCATTTATGTGTAGAAACCTGAATATAAATGTGTGTTTTTACCTATATGCATAAAACACACACAGGCAGAGATACACAGCGGGAGATGTGTGTGTGCAGTTGTATTTAAGGAAAAAGGGAAGCCAGCTCCACTACTGGTGTGAAGCAGTCTAAAACAGAAAATTGGTTGGTTTTACCTCCAACCAGGACAACTACAAATGAATGTAGCACGTGCTAGTAGTACGAGGCAACCCAAATCTCCTTCTCACACTGCAAGGCCATCGAGACTTCTTCTCCTAAATGAATGCAAAAAAAAAAAAAAAAAAAAAAAAAAAAAAAAAAAAAAAAAAAAAAAAAAAGGACAAAAAGGACCCAAACAGATGGAAAAAAGGATGATGCGTGGGAGAAACTGCCTTTTCTCTGGCTTGTGTACTCAGCACTGGTGAGACCCCACCTCGAGTGCTGTGTCCAGTTTTGGGCCCCCTACCACAAGAAAGACATTGAGGTGCTGGAGCGGGTCCAGAGAAGGGCAACAAAGCTGGTGAGGGGTCTGGAACACAAATCTTACGAGGAGAGGCTGAGGGAGCTGGGGTTATTCAGCCTAAGGAAGAGGAGACTGAGGGGAGACCTTCTCGCTCTCTACAACTCCCTGAAAGGAGGCTGTAGAGAGGTGGGGGTTGGTCTCTTCTCCCAAGTTACAGATGACAGGACAAGGGGTGATGGCTTCAAGTTGTGCCAGGGAAAGTTCAGGCTAGATATTAGGAAATATTTCTTTACTGAAAGGGTTGTCAGGTATTGGAATGGGCTGCCCAGGGAGGTGGTTGAGGCCCCATCCCTGGAGGTATTCAAGAGAGAAGTTGACTTGGTGCCCAAGGATATGGCTTAGTGTTGGGTGGTGTGGTGTGTTGTTTATGGTTGTTGGGGTTTTTGTGTGGTTTTGTTTTTTTATTTTCCATTGGTTGGACTAGATGATTTTCAAAGGTCCCTTCCAACCTAGGTGATTCTGTGATTCTATGTGTGTGTGAGCTGCAGATGAGTCGAAGCCTGAGGGCTGCCTTGTGTCAGCCATTGGCTGTGCCAGTGACAGCAGCTCCCGACAGCCTTTAATAGCACCACTTACAGACCCTGGAAGGGGGGAGCAAGCCCTTCTCCTGCAGGCTGGTGGTGCACAAGCCACCCCCCATCCTTGCCAAAATGTGTTACAGACACCCTCTGATGGCTCCGTAATCACAACCCACACTGTGATGTGTTTTACGAAGAGGTGAAAAGCCAGGAGAACAACTGTGGATACTCAGGAGCAAAGCGGTGGGTTCCACAGCTGGGAGCACACTGGGACATGCTGGGATAAGGGTAGGGGTGGACCAGATGGTGGGTTGGGAGGACTCAGCCCTATCACACTTCCCAATGGAGCACAAGGCATCTCTGTGGGTTCATACTGTGCACATACAGATTTGCACTGGGAAGCAACCAGGAGATAAGGAGTTCTCTCCACTTCCATGCAGAATAGGTAAAAGAGAGAGAAATACCTACAGCCAAGCAGGTCACAACGAGAAGACACCAGCCCCGCTGCCCACCTGAGCTTGGTTCCCCACTGTGAAGGTTGGAAGTCAGTCCCTACCAGGTCTCACAGAAAGCTGGAAAAAAATTGTGAAGATGCTAAAAAGCCTCAACTTAGTCCAGATTTGGAAAGCTTTGGGTAGAGCTACAGAGCTACAGCCTGTCATATTCTGATTATTTACTTCTCCAAGCTAAGGAGAGACCTACTTCACACACCACCTCCTGGAGAGGCGGAAAAATCAGGCATGTAAAATAAGAAGGAAATGGAAATCGACTTGATAGCTCTTTCCCCTTCCTAATGGGTAATACTTTACCTAATTATGCCCGCTTGCCATTTCCTTTTTTTGTGCTTTCTTTGAGATATTATGCAGAGATAAATTTGTCCTAAAAGTTGTTCCTTTCATTCAGAGGCATCGCTTTGAACTGTTTGCCTTGCTAAGGCAGGCAAGGGCAGCAACTCCATTACAGGGGGGGAAGAAATCCCTCCTGAATGGCTCTGAGTTTTAACATCCAGCTCCCTGTGCACATGGCTCTTCTCTCTCCCCTCCATTCTCCATCCTTTTCTCAAGCGGAGGGATGCAGCTCTAAGGATGCCTTTTGCCTCCTGCCCTTGCTTGGCCAAGGTGAGAAGCTCCTGGTTTCTTGGAGCCACAGTGGAAGACAGGCAGCAAAAGCCAGAGGCTGCAAAGATGTTCTGAGTCCAGCATGATTCTGCCCTCAGCAGGCATTTGGAGAGAAACCTAAGATTTGATGGTCTCACCACTGGTGGGATCCAAAGGGACATCTCACACCAGTCCCAAGTCCATGCCACCACTTGGATGACTTCTCTCCAAATGCATCAGTGTCAGAACCTCATATCCAAGCAGCTGGCTGCAGCTCAGGGGAAAGAAAAAGCGGGTCATAGAAGCAAAACACAACCCCCCTCCAGACCCACATCAACTTGACTGACCCTACCAAAACACAGCAAGCTTTCACTTGACACAGCCAGCTTCCCTTCTTTAGGGAAGGCCCCATTTAGTGCTGGGCTTCTTTGCACCATGAGCAGGGGAGGGGCTGGCACGTGCAGGACACGGAGAAGCATCTCCCACCCCAGCAGCTTGCTCCCAACCATCAGTACCACAGAGACCAGCTGGATGCTACCCTACACTAATAACTGAGCACTGCACTTGTGGGATGGGTCGCCAGGGCTTCTGGTACAGTGAGGGATGAGCATTCAGCCATCAAGACCTCCACAGTGGACACACACCCCCCATCCACCTCCAAGCCACCCTTCCCTGGAAGGCTCCCCCGAGCCCTGCCCTTGCACCCCGGGTGTTTTCTTTCTCTTCTCCGCAGGGAGCACAGCTTCCAAGAAGGAAAATACAAAACCCAAAGGGATTGACTTAAAGCGATGAAACACGCTTTGCAAAGGAAGCTGTTTTATTCCTGCTTGAGGGGCTGCTTTAAAAAAAGCCTCCTTTTGTTTCCTCAAAGGCTGGGAAGGACATTTCCCAGTCCAGCCTGGCAGGCTGAGGAAGGAGGAATTCAGGGAACTTTAAGGGCCATGCTCTGCAAGCAACAACAGAGATTTCCCCATGCCCAAACCTCTTCATATCTTGCATCTTGCACTGGTCCAGCCATTCCTGCATCCTTCCCTACCCCGCAGGAGCTCGTTGTCCCAAGGGAGCATCTGCAGCAGCGGCACAGAGAGCCCAGCCTTGCTCCTGCAGCAACTGTGTGAGGAGTGGCTGAGAGTTCCCCCCTCCCAGCCCAACCAGTCACTAAAATTTCACCTCTGAGTTGTTAATTTGCATTAAGAAAAGCTGCCTTGTTATCTTTCTTTCTTTCTTTCTTTCTTTCTTTCTTTCTTTCTTTCTTTCTTTCTTTCTTTCTTTCTTTCTTTCTTTCTTTCTTTCTTTCTTTCTTTCTTTCTTTCTTTCTTTCTTCCTTTCTTTCTTTCTTTCTTT
>VZRU01014315.1:0-33362 GCA_013398155.1 Pedionomus torquatus
TCATGGTCACTACAGCCAAGACTACCCTTCAACTTGACATCACTCACCAGCTCTCCCTTGTTGGTAAGAACAAGATTCAGCATGGCACCTTTCCTTGTCGGTTCCTCAACCATTTGAAGGAGGAAGTTTTCATCAACACATTCCAAGAATTTCCTGGATTTCTTGTGCCCTGCTGTGTTGTCCTTATAACAGATATCAGGGTGGTTCAAGTCCCCCATGAGGACCAAGGTGTGTGAGCATGATGCTGCTCCTATCTGTCTATAAAGGCTCTCATCTTCCTCTTCTCTGTTACAGATCAGGTGGTCTGTAACAGACCCCCACTGTAACATCACCCACCCCTATGCTCCCTTTAATCCTAGCCCATAAGCTCTCTGTCAGGTCTTCTTCTGTTCCCAGGTGGAACTCCACACACTCCAGCTGGTCTTTGACATAAGAGTGCAACACCCCCTCCCTGCCTGCCCTGCCTGAAGAGTCTGTAGCCCTCTATTCCAACACTCCAGTCATAAGAGCCATCCCACCATGTCTCAGTAATGCCAATTAAATCATAGCTCTGGAGGAACACGTACGTCTCTAACTCCTGGTTAGAGAGTACTTATAATGGTAGCCCAGTGCCTTCTCTGCTGCTTAGTTCCTCCCAGTACACTGCAAATCACCTACTTGCTGAAGTTTTATTTTCAGACTTTTGAGTTAGAGATAATGCTAATCATACAAAGTTATTATTTGCTATTTAGGTTTTAGTTGCACATAGAAATCCCAGATGAAAGGATTGAATTTAATTAGATGTTTTGCAAACAATAATAATAAAGAATTCCTGCATCACCAATCTAACAGTGCTATCAGCAGGGATAAAAGAGGTGGATGGGAACAGACAAAACACAAGGTGGGATTGTATTGGAAAGACTGAATAACTGTAAAGAAAACAGGCTTCACCACAGCTCACTACTTGCCTAATCAATGGAATTAGGTTTTGTGAAGGGATTTAGAGGAGGAGAAGGCATCATCTTTATGGATGTTGGCAAGGACCGGTTTCTGCTTCTAGGCACTGCAGCAGAGAAAAGATTGAAGACTTCTGTCTATTGCTGAAAAAATCACATCTGCTTAAGAAACTGCGTTGTGTGACCATCCCTCACTTTAATAAATTGGTTGATATAACCTATGGTGAAGAATGGTTTTAATAGTTGACTCAAGGGTGTTCAACATCTGTAAACTGGGAAACAGTTTTAATTTTCATCTCCTGTGAGTACGTATAATTGCATCCTCTCTTTCTTGTTTATCTTGAAGTTGATTGTGCTCCAATAAGGCTGCAGCCCAGAAAGCATAACTATATGTTGAAATGCAAATTTCGCAATAACCATCATCATAGAGATTTAAAGGGAAAATTATGAGATTGATTATAATCTTCTATGGTTTTACAGCATAACTAAAATACAAAAAAAAAAAAAAAAAAAAAAAACCAAAAAAAAACCCAAAACAAAACAAACAAGAAATACAAAAAAATTCTGTGAAACAGAAAATAAGACTGCATTTCACAAAAAAAAATCTCAAATCTTTTCGATTGTGTTTTGAACAAGGTTGTTTCTTTCCCACTTGCTTTTACTTTTCAGTGGAGAATTGCAGTCTGTGTTAAGTACAGTTATTTGGGAAATTATAATACCATCTTATTATTAATGTTATCTGATTTATATTACACTATAATAAACATCTAAATTTAAATAAAATGAAACTTATAAGAATATAGTAATTAAGCTTTTCTAAAATTGATTCTATTGCCATAGTCAGCTGCAAAACCTTTACCCCCAAACTGTGCCCCAATCCCACTGACTCTCCAGGATCCCTGGATGCTATTCCAGATTTGACCGTTCATCCATTAGTATCCATCTCTTCCCTCCACCACCCTAATTTACATCTAATCTGTTCCTTTTACATTTTGCAACGCATTTCCTACTGCTTAGTTTCTGTCATCAATATGCCACACATTTTCCAACTGATTGATGACTTATCCATATGATATGCACCCATGCTATCTCCAATCATTGCACCATGTGTTCATGCCATAAGCATTCAGAGGTTATATTTTGTCATTTCCCGGCTTTCGTGTACTTATTAAAAGACAAATACAGGCCCTTCGATGGACTATAAATAGCCTGCTAAATAGCCCTAGATATCCACTCAACCTCTTAAGAAGCCCAATACTTCAGTTATACAGTTCCAATAATCATCTCCTATTTTTCGCAGGCCTCAACTGCATTCTTTTCACTAACACCTATAAAATCTTATTTCAGGAAACTGAAAAATTAACCACAATCTGTATTCATTTACATCCACATAAAATAAAACCTAGCTAGAGTTGTTAAAGCACCTGGCACAGGTATAGAAGCTTAATTATAATATCACAGAATCAGTCAAAATATAAGCTGCTCTTTCTCTCCTCTATATCTTCCATCAGCTACATATCTTTCACTATTTAGTGAGAAGATTCAGTAAAGATTAAAACTCATCCGAAACCATAGCTATTATACAATCACATTTTTACCTCTCTGCTATAGCTGAACATCTTTTGTACAATCTTTGGAGAGAGTTTATGTGGAATAAATAAAAAATAACTTCTAAAAAGAAGTATTAATGTCTTCCTCTATTATGAAGCACAGATTACTGCACCCATGGCACAGTTCTGCCACTTTTTTCTGTTTCTCAGAAACTACTTTTGTGTAATTTTGAGAAATGTATTGAATAAGTCTACCCTTCCAACCAAGTTGAACAACAAAGAATTAATCTTCCACATAAGATCTAAAATAATTCTTGCTATATGTAGTATTCTGACAGCAAAAAAATAAATACATTTAAATGTCAATAGAGATTTGGAATGCAGAATTAAATACTGATTAAATACTAGGATAGGATTGGTAGTTGATTCAAAAATAAGTTAATTACCTAGTGCTGTAAATAATTACTACTTTTGTAAATTTGTCATCCTTGCATACAGCAAGAGAAGCCTATGTTCAAAAAACTGGATCATTTTTATATATATGAATGAAAAAAAGATGCAAGTATTCTTCCAGGCAGTCTGGCTACTGCCCATGTAACAGCTGGGTGTATAATTCAATAGGTAGCCTTACTGTTTCACCTATAACACTTTCAACCCAGCCAAGAAATTCCTGCTGACCCAGTCTGGGTTTGTGTCAGATTGCATTTTGGCTGCTATACGTTCAGAAATACAGGAAAGTCACTACAAGATTTTAGTTGCCAGTTAAATACACAAGTGGTTTTCCAGGAACATGTATTCTGTATGTTCACTTTACATGCTCTTCAGAGGGTAGGGCTAGGACTGCAGGACTGGAAATAGGAATGATGTATGGTTTCAAAATGTATACATGAAAAACATAAATGCAATCCAGAAACCTTACTAAATGAGCTACAGTAAACATAGATTAACATAGCAATTTTCTGTGATATTTAAAAATCAGCTCTTTTATGAAATATTGGATAGATCCAAGAATGCATACTCTTATTATTATTTTATTATTAACAATTTATTCTGCAGTGGGATTAGTTATGGTACTTACCTGTAATCTACTTTCCAAAACTGCTAATCATTCCCTGCATCATCATAAAAGTTTGCTGTATTTTCTCCCCATTTGGTGCTGGAAAAGTTTCTGCAAACCTTTATGAATAATCTTAGTAAAACCATGAAAATCATTAGAGTGTGAGACTCTCAAGGCCTGTACTTGGACTGTATGCTCCAAGTCCTCTCGTGGGACTGAGAAATTCGATTGATTGCTTAGCTAGCTGTTTGACTTTTCCTCTAAAGATAAAATTTAGCTATATCTCTACAAAATCTAAGATTCCCCTCCCCCTCTTATATTTTTTTAAGCCAGCTAAAAAATGACAAACATCTGTCGCCAAGCCCAATGTGAAGCTTTACTGTATCACAGAGCAAGAGATCATAGAACAGGCATTTGTCTAAAATGTAGCCAGATTTTCAAAAGAGCTTAAGGATAATTTTTCAAGTGTTCGGCATCCACCTCTACAGGCAAATTTTCGGAAGTGCTCAAAGCCATGCATGCTAGAAACCTCTAAGAATGCTGCTAGTTGGTTTGGTTCTTAAAAAGAAGCCAAGCTTTTTGGAAGGCCTGTCCTTTTAAAAATATTTCTGCTAAAGGATATTACAATATCCCTCAGTTATTTTGGGTTCTACATGTATGTGTAAACCCAAATTTTTGTTAAATGAAAAACAAACACTTAAGTCTTTTATTTTCTTATTTTTGAAATGGTTTCCTAGGCAGCCTTTGAAATACTTCATCACTGGTTTTTGGAAACTTTGTATCATAAAGACATGTCATTTTTCTGTTGCATCTATTTATATAGCAGACATTCTATTTTTTTCCCTTTTCACATGTAACTCTTCCTGAACCTATTTTCTCCACAACAAATACAGTGACTTACAAAACAGAATTACTTCTGATGTGCTAATCAAATTGTTCTGTTGTTTTTTTTTGCAGTAGTGCTATTACTATAAATAAAATCAAATACAGAGAACAGCCTTGGAAACCAGTGCTGACTGTTCCAGTTTTCAGTAAGAAAGTTCAGGAAACTGGAAGAAAAATAAAATATAGTTTAATAACACTGTCAAGTGGAAGATGCTACACTTAACACAGATGTGCTCATCTGTACAAAAACAGAATGGGGAACAACTGTACAAAAATTGTTTTGAATACATGGAGGTAGGGGATCTATCTGAGCACAGGTTGCATCTGAGTAAACATTTTCTTTGGTCTGCCAGAACAAAAACATGAGACAGGCTAACATCACCGTTGGATGTGTAAAGCCTGACAGACGTGTGAAATACCTGGTTTTGGCATTAGACTTGAGTTGGTATAATGAGCCTAGGATGGGAAACTCCAACAAATATCGCACCTGGAAATGACATAGAGGAGAGCAAGAAGAGGCAGGAGTCTTCAAAAGGCTGCAAGAACTAGAGCTTTTTAGCTAAAAAAAATAATAATGAAAAAGATGTTTCTATTTACAGCAATACACTTGCTGTTATAAAAAGGATGGATATTATCTCTTTATCAGCGACAACCCCAGTGGGAAGGAGTGCAATTCCAGGGTGGTAATCAAGTCTGTCAGACTATGAGATACATTGATAAGTTTCAGGGCAGGGCACCAGTAGGTGGCTGAATTATCAAGTGCCAACAGAGATGAAAAAGAGAAGTTTTGCACTGGTGAGATGGAAGAGGGGGAAGGCTCTCTGCTTGTTCAGCAGTAGGAGTGCAGAGGAAACAGAGGAGCACTGAGAAGGAAAGTTCGTGGCAAGTTGTACCACCAGGGTCTAAAAATTAATCCCCTTAGGAGTTGCCTTCTAGAATTTTCATGTTTATCATTTCAACAAATTAACAGTGAACAAGAAAGCAAAACCCAGAGAGGAACAGTAATTTGACAGCATTCTTGTGACCCAAAGCAGGAAAAGTTTGTGCTGCCTATAAAAGCTCACAAAACACTTTTCATGCTGCTACCTTTCACAGCTGCTGTTTCTGCTGAAAAGTGTACTTCAAATGTATGAATCCCAGAAGACTTCCAAGCACAAGATTACTTTCCAACTGGGTATAAAGGAACAAGTGTTTCAGTGAAGTCACCAAGAAAGCTTGGGGAACATATGCCATTGAGGCCTTTAGAGACCCAACTGAGCAAAGCCCTATGCAACATCCATAGTTTACTGTTCTCTGTGATGGGAGTCAAACCAGAGACCTCCTGGAGTCCCTTCCCACCTTTTTGAATCTGTGCTGACCCTACAAATTCACCTTTCTTCAAGGCTGCCAGCCTTGGTGGTGACTTGTCTTCTAACTGGAAAAGAATTCCATCAGCAAGAGAATGCTCCATCGTCAGTGGATACTGAGGGGGCGTACTCTGGGGTAAGAATTTTGCGAGTACAGGTCTCTGCACATGAGTTAACCACATGTGTCCCCATGCACAAACATACATGTGGACACAGGACAGTGATCATATGCTATGTTCAAACTTGGATACTCTCAAGGCCCAAATGTCTATCATTTAGACAGACTTTGATGAAAGATTAAACAAAATACTTGTGTATTACTTGGCTCAGAACACCCAGGAAGGAGAGGAGCTATTCTGAATTGCCTGTGGGAGTTTGCAACTAGGAGAAATGGGGTAAAGTCAGGTGAAGAAAAACAGTTTGAACATCAGTAAAATATCCTAACTGTGAGTGTTATTAGACAGGAATAATCTCCCCTAAGGGAAGCAATACAAACGACATCATTTGCATCTTTGCAAACTAGACCAGACAAAGCACTGGGAAATATACTGTAGAGAATAATCCTGTAAAATGATTGCAGTAATTTTCCCCATCTATTCTTTCTTCATAGGATTGCTTCATATGTGGAATGTGCCATACTCTTTTTCCTATTACTTTATTCCCTTTCCAGTGGGCTGAGTAGAAAAACCCTGAAGGAAATTATACTGTTCTGGGTTAAAAGTAACCTACTAAGACAACGGGTATGTTTATTTAAAAAATGACATATTTTCTCTTTAAAATACAACTAGTGATAGACACATGAGAATATTGTCTAGGATAATGACACACTGCAGTACACTAGGCAATTAGATTTGCCTTAAATTAATTACTGTTTGACATAGTGTTCATACAAAAACTCCGTGTAACAGGAGGAAGTCACTTTGGCCTTAATTATTGCCTGTAAATAATCCCCAAGTTGTAACTAAGTACTGCCTTTTAAAATGTAATTATTTTAATACCAGAGTTACAGATCTCATTGATTTATAATTACTTAATTCTTTATACCTCTTAAACCACACCTGTGATAGGTTCATCATGCCTACACACACTAGCCTGGAAAATGAAGAAGTGTGGCCAAGCACTTGAACTAATGTTATCTCCCACAGCAATATGGCTATATAATCATTACAGTCTAGTCAAGGTCAGTAGCGGTCATCAGATGGCTCAAACACATGGCTCATCTCAAAATGAGCTGAACATTTCAGTACACATCTTTCAGAATAGCAAGGAGGGGAGCGGGGGTTACAAAATATAGGCACCTCCAGGATCCTGAGCTCTCAACAGCTAATTCAGACAAAAAGTTATTTATTTGTGAGTCTGATTTTTCACTTTTAGGGTATAATGTGCTATTGGAAGTACTGGTACCTGTGCTACTGAGAAACAGAATACCCATGTAATTATGAAATTTTCTCTTCCTCCTAAACACAATGCATGTAGCTGTTTCCACATGTGCATGCAAAGACTGTCATTTTGCTTCTCATACTTTGCATCTTAATGTGCTAAAAGCATTTAACAGAGAGAGAGTTCAAGCCACACACATGGTCCTCATCTTTAATATATTCAGTTCTTTCTCTGCTACTGTCTGGTAATCACCATCAAGACCTTTCTAGTGTACTACATGGTTTTATCCATTCTGAGTGGGAAAAAAAAAAGTAGATATATATAATGAAGTATTTAAAAGTAGTCAGCATGACACACTTTCACTTAAGATGTAAATCTCATCTGTCAGAGTGGAAAAGCAAACATCTTTCTCAAATCTTGATTCTGAGATCCTACTATATAGATCCTACTATATTTTACTCAAAATAAAGTAGCATTTAGAAATAATCTGTGTGAATTTTACAATATTAGAAGTTTGACTTGGTACAAATAAGCTTTGGTTCAAATCACTTGCTGTCTCACAGTGTAGTCAAAACTATCAGCTAAGAAGTATGTGAATTCTGTGTGTTCTGTATGTAGACCCTAGAAGGAATGGTAGGACCATGAACTGACCACTCAAATAACCATGCTAGCCACAAGAGTATTCACAAAGCAGGTCTCAGGAATAAGAGATTATGTATGTTCTCAGTATGCATACAAATTCTTAGGTATTTCTTAAAAATATATTTTGAAAGCCTAAGAAAATTTGTTCTGTGTTACAACATTAAAGAAGTCTATTATTAATTTCTTCAGAGTATGCCCTGCCCATAAGACTCAAGTTTTTTGTGCAAGATCTACATATAGTTTAGGGGTTAAAGCAATTAACTCTTTAAATTTACTATGGAAATGAGACTAAAGAAATGTAAACTATTCTAGTCCTGTACAATCCAGATGGAGTGATAAAGTCCTGCTTGTTATTACCAACATTCCACAGCCATTAGGGAATCACAGCAGAATCCTAAATCTATGGGGAAAAAAATCAGATTGCCTCAAAGTGTGGTCTTGTCCCATCATGTGACTGAAAGTATAGGATTAAAGGAATCACTCTCAGCATTTCTTGTGTACTTTTTAGTTTGTAATTGAAAGCGTTGGGTTTTTTCAACTGTCAGTTATGCAAATACAACACATGTCTTAGCCCTTCTGTATAACCTCACCAAACATCAAGGTTTTGCAAAGTCTCCTCCTAGTTGTATCTGCACAGACTTATTCCTTTCAATCTTTCTGTGATGTTTCAATAATAGGCAAAGAATAACTTGCTTAAATGTAGGAGCTAGCCATTCCTGAGTGTTGATTTCCCTGGAAAGGTGATAAGCTCCTCTTATCTATTCTGCTTTTTCAAATACAGAATGAAGAAAAAACATAAATAAAAAAAAGATCACCCATTCACAAAAGTTTCACTTATCTTCCTTGGCTGCAAAGTCTACTGAAGAAAATAATGTTTACATTGATGGCATCTTGTAATTTTCTTCTTTCTATGACCTACTGTCATTTCTTATCTCCAGCTTAGAGTATAAACTCTCTAGTGCAAGCACCATCATAGTGTTCTGTATTGCTCCATCATTATAACCAGAGCAAGAACAGTAAGAAATAACTTATTTTTGTAAACAGAAGTATTTGGAAGACTAATTGGTATGTGAAGTGCATCCTGAAAAAACAGAGTATTATATTATATCCAGAGACCTGGATTTTAATTAGCTTCCAAAATTTTGAGTTTATTTCCTATATTATTTTAACTTGGCAGAGTGCAGCACTTCACTGAAATAATGAAAGTAACTTAAACAAATAAAAGTAGCTGTAGATCTGACAGCATACAATACAAAAGGTTAAAAATTGTATCAAAGTTACCCTGTGTACAAAGTAGCAAAAACCCCCAAATTTAGGCAAGTCAAAATTCTCACAGTATAGACAGCAGGGGGAAAGATGCCGTTGCGAAGAATTGGTAATTATGGTATAATGCAAAACTAGTTACTTTCCTGACATTCAGAGGACCAAAGGAAGGAAAACATAAAAACAAAAGCTCCTTATTAAGAAAATCTAACCTGATTCTGTGCTGGTAACTCAGGGACTGAACTTCTGGTAAGCCCAAAGACAGGAACAGCAGAGGTTATAGTTTTGTTTTGCAGTTACAGTATTGAAACAATCCTCTGTTGATGGCAAGGCATATCCCTCAGGGATACTCTTCCATAGCAGGGAATCAGGCAGCACAATTGCATAATGAATGTCCACAGATGCAAACAGAAAAGACAGTAAGACCATATAATGAGGTCATAAGCTCATGCAACCTGTGTCCTAAAGAGACATGCTCATTCGAACTTATCATCAGAGGCTTACTTTGTTCTCCTCCAGTACTGTATGAACTCACCCCATTTTTCAGCAACATGTCTGTATATAAAAATAACCTGTGCACAAAAAAAAGAAAATTAAAAAATTTGAATTATCATAGTACCGACAAGGTAGGGCCTTAGTTTTTCAAAGGATTTGTGTACATAACAAAGAGTCAGCCCCTGTAACAAAAAAAAAATAAAAATAATGTATGAACAAAGTGTAAGACTAACTTAAATAACTGAGAGTCTTACTTGAGGACACAAAACACCAAATAAATAGTGTTTCACTCTGCACTTGATCCTCCCAGAGGGGAGGTTTTGCATGCATGACACCCTATTCTTACATTTTTAACCCTCTTCTAATTGAGATTTGTAAAGTACTAAAATACAGATTGGTGTTGCTCTTAATTAAAAACATCTGTTTGCACCCAGAATACTTCTGCCAGCTTGGAGGAACACCCCAGACTGGCAAAATAGATGTCTTGAATTATCATAGAAGTCATATATGCTGACATGCATAACACAAGCAGATTGTCCCCCTTTTCCACCCACTGAATTCTTGTTGCTAATCTTATTAATACCCTCTAATTATTTCAAACAGTCATTTGGCAAGTGACAACAAAGATAAAATGCTCTCGTATCTTGTGACACATACCTGGTTTTTGTCCACCACATTTCCAACACGCTTTTCTTTTCTGTTCTGTTTCTCTCTTCCTTTACTTCTTTTTTTTTTCTGTCCTTGCAAATGTGATGCTTCTGCTTCTCAGCTTTTGGGAACAGTATTGAGATAAAATGAACTTGTTGAACTGGAAGCCAAATGTCTCTCTTTTCCCTACATTTTTCAATTTATTGCCTCTGTTCTTCTCTGTGTCGCTTCCCTTTTTGCACCCTTCCTCACATCTCCTATCTCTAATTCCTGATCTTCACTTTGCCTATAGGCTGTATGCAGACCTCATAACCTTATCCACCATCCACTGGTATGGTGTTAGAGAGGCCACAGCTGGGGATGAGGGCCATGACAGGCTGGGTATAACCCGCAGAGCAGGAGGACAGTCCTTGCCTAGAGATCTTGCAGTCTATGTACTTGAAGACGTGAGTGAAACAAACAAGGAGGACACAGATTTGGTATGAGGTAAAATGTTTACTACATGTCTGTCCATTTTCATGTGTTATGGAAACAAGTAAAGGGCACTCATGTTGTAAGGTGATGGCTCTTTTGCTGAGCACAAAGGGCATATTTTCCCTTCCTCATTCTCCTACTACTCCACCTCAGACTGAGGCTAAACAAAGCCATAAATAATCATGGTGAAATAACCAAAGTTTTTGGACTTGAGATAATATGGAAATTTTTATTTACCATAGACAGATTTTCAGTAATAAAAGCACACACACACAAAAATAATTTTTTCTGCCAAAGATCTCTCTTCCCAAGAGAAGGGATGCCAAATAGCAAAATTCCAATCCTAATGCAGAAATGATAGTTGACTAGTGTGTGTAGACGTGATACAACTCATGGAAGAGGCTCTTTTAGAGATAGTAGGAAAAGGTGCTTTAAAAATCATAATGTTCATTTACAGGGGAAACAAAAAAAGCTGCATGGACATGGGGGAGTGGGAGCAAAAAAGATTGTCTCTGCAGAATGGACGGATTCATGAAAAGCTAAGAACATAGCAAAGGGAAAGGGTGAATGGCTCTGGATTCCTTTGAATGTCTTTGTCAACCTTTTATATCCACTATCCCTGCACTCCTCACAAATGACTCATCCTCTCCATTCAGAAAACACTGCCTGCATAACTAACACCATCCTTACAAAACGCCTTATCCATTCCACCTGTGTCAGCTGGAAAAAATAAAGAAGTGGTGAAGGCATCTCAAAAAGCTCAGCAAGGTCTCCTAAGTGAGTGCATGAAATAAATCCATTTACTGTATTTTTTTAATATGAATTTTAAGTATTCCCATGTTTCAGTCACACTATGACTATGCTGGTTTGTATGAGAATGTAGCCCTTGTATTATAAGATGGTCTTTCCTTATTTGAAAAGAACTAGTGTATAAATATAAATAAATATATATACACACACAAGTATGTGTTTTGTTTTATGCAAACCCTCTAGAAGAGCAGAATTCTTTAACAAAATGCTCGGCTGTACCAAGCTCAGTATTTCACAATGCTCTTGTTATGTTGAAACAATTTAACATACCGCTGGCAGTAAAGACAATAATTGTGTTCAGTCAGACAGAAAAAATAAAGACCTGAATTCTTTCTTATCATAGGTCTTATACCAGATCAAAAACATTCCCCATTTTCTCTTAAGGAAGTCAATAGAGGGCATCCTCAGCTGTTCAATCATGCCTGCAAACCAGGTCAGAGCACTCACACATAAGCTTACCAGGGGACATGCTGGGCACACCTATGCTGCTGCCTTTTGGATTGCCCTCTGCAGAGCTCTGAAAATTCAGATTTCCAAATGTTCCCACAGCCCTAGCAGAGGGGAACCTGCAGGGCACCATGAAAATGTCCTGCTTTGAATTACAGCAGAGAGGAGAATTCAGGAGTACTTGGTTCTCAACACCCTTTAGCATTCAGCACAAGTGGCTGAGGAGCCTGGAGCACTCACTCCTGGTTAGAGCTATCATCTGCTTCACAACCACCCCTGCACAACAGCTCTCTCTCATCTCTTAAAAAATAACACTACTAAACAGACATGTGCATCAACTGCCTAATACTCCCAATTCTTTGCAGAATCATCCATAAAAGTGCTCACATAGTGACTTTTCCAGGGCAATTTGGATAACTGCTGAACAGTCCATGAAAATATTAATAACTTTCTTAGACCAAGGGCTGCAACCATCTCTCACAGTTTCCTCATAAATGGAGGAAATTGAGTGCTGCTATGCAGCACTCAAACAAATCAGGCCTCATTTTTACACTAACATTCTTAGAGTGAGCATGCCAGTGGAAAAATCTGGGTGTTGCATGAACTGCAAAAGCAGGGAAGAAAGTCCAGCCACTGACCTAAGCATTTGCACACAGCTGCTTTACACCTATTCTTCATTTATCTCTTGCTTGCTTGCTTCTTGTGCTTCCTGAAATGTCCCATGTAGGTTATTTCCATGGCTTAGTATTCATCACCAAGAGCACAACCCTCACTGTCCCAGGATTCCTTAATAACATCACTACTTGGACAGCTTTGCTGAAAGTAAAGCATACACATACAAACTGGGAGTCAGCAAGCTTCTGAGCCCTCAAACCAATTTAAAGACAGTGCTACACATATACAAATTCACACCAGGGTGAAACCTCTGTGCCCCCTGTATATTATCACCACGTCCCAGCCCCACAGCCTGGGAGTGGTATGGGAGTGATGGGGCCATGGAATTTGTGTTCCACTGTCTGTGCCCAAGCATGGCACAGAAAGCACCTACTCCTCAACTAAATACAGGACAGGAGAGTTTTCTCTCATGCCTCATTGCCTACATTTTCCAAATTAATTTCTTCTGTAGGTGGAGAACTGTAATGTCTTGAGAAAGGTCTTCATCCAACAGAGAACTTGGAGGGAAGGACCCCTTTTTTCAGGAAATGACAGAGTTCAGAGAGATGGCAACAACTGACACAACCGTTCATTGCATGTAAAATACACGTATGTCTCACCAGGGTCTTCCAAGAGCCACTTTGGACCATCTCCAAAGCCTGGAGAAGTGCAAAAAGCACCTGAAGTTCCAGTGTCAGAAAGACCTGTTATACAAGGTACAGATCTACAGGTCGTAAGGAGTTTGTGGCATTTTGGAGGAGACCTGTGATTTTCCCTTCAAAGGGTGGGTACCTGGAACAGGCTGACTCAAAAATACATGCCTTAGTTTGGAGGGAATAAATAAGGTGATAAGATGTGCAACAAAGCAGCTTTATCAACTTTTTAGCAAAATAGATTGAACATTGGAAACACAACAGGAACAGGAGAAGGGGTGTTGGAGGGAACATTCCTATTCATCACTAAAAAAGTGGAGGGCCAATGCTATAAAAGACAGGTAAGTAGGTAGGGAAGAGAAAGAAGGGGAACCAGATCCCAAGTAAAGGGTAATATATTCAGATTGGGACAAAAATGTTAGCTGAGACCTGGAAAAGTTGCCATATTTGCACTAAAAAAATCAAAGCAGCACTCAGGTGGGGTCATAAGTCTTAACAATTTGGGGTATCAGAAACTCCAGACCTGGTGAAAAAACATCTATGAAAATTTCAAGTGAACTTTCTGTGATGAAAATTATTCCATGTTTTCCAGGGATAAACATTTCCATGTTTTAATGGAATACGAAGAAAAATTCACTTTAGAGCAAAAGCTTGATTTTTGCTATTTATGCTGAGTGATCAAAGTTTTCCTGGACTGGAAAGAATGGCTCCTACCTGTATGTTTACACACAAAGGGAGGATACTTGGTGATTATTATTCACTAAAGCTCCCATAGTAGGCAAAGCTACTGAGTCATTCTAACAGAAACCCTCCTATTCCCAGGCCTACAGCTCTTACTCACAAGCCAGCATTTAGATATGCAAATAACAATATATTGTTATCAGCAGCTTGTCCAATAATATTTCCTTTGTTTCATCAAAATGGAGCATCAGTTTTGTACAGCTGACAGTGAACACGCAAAGAGGAATTTGAAAAAGCAAGACCAGCCAGAACAGCAGCCTCTGCCAGTCTGATTGCAGGCATCACTGATGTCAGACGATGCATCAGCAGCTTAGGGTGCTAACGACTTGTTGATGTGTTTGACATTATGCAGCTATCCCTTAGCAGATATTTTCACAGTAGGCATTGTTTTTACAGATGTTGCCATATTACTCACAAGCTGGAAGTTGGAAGGGAAAATTTTGAAAACAGGATGAAATATCAAGAGGACAGGGAAGTGATGGGGAAAACTTGTCTGAATCCTCACATATACTTTCTCCAAAACACTGAAACATGAAATACATTGTCCTTGGTCACAAGCCTGTTACAGAATCAGAAATATAGGACAATTGTCTTTATCTTCTCAGCTACAGTCATTTGTTTATACTGATGTATGCACACGTAAACTGTAGTCCTTGAACAAATGTTAAAACATACAGAAAAAGAAAAAAAAAAGAGGAGAGAATTTAAGTAATAGATCTATCTAAATTATCATACTGAAATAATCTGGCTAGTTTATGTACTTTGTTTTATTGGTAATTCCTTTGAAGATTTGCAAGAGAATTGTTAGAACCTGTTAGAACTTTTTGTATGAAGATCCACTCCTTTCATTTCAGAGAATTAATCACATTTAATCTGCAGGTACTAGCCATTATAGCAAATCTGTTTGTCCATTGTGACAGATAGATTATGAGAAAATGAATGGAAAGTGACATTCACATTAGCCTGAGAGTATATTTGGCAGCCATTGACTGGCTTTTCTAGTTACTATGTCTTTGACCCATCATCACTTTTTCATTACATTACCAGATTGAGTAGGTTAGGTTGCCAAGTGGCTTTTCCAGGCATTTATTATGACAGTAATGTTGTTTATGTTTGAAGTTATCAAACTGCTTCTTAATGAATTGCTTTCTTAAATATAAAGTATCTTTCTGTCAGCTAGAGATTGCCTGTGTTGGGCAGTTCAGGAGTTAAAACTTTTTAGGCATGAAGGAGTGCAGGTGTGATTGCAAAGAGGGGAGAAGAACCCATTAATGCTTTTTGGGCTGCATATCCAAGGAAGTTTGTTCCAGTAGTGAAGGTGCTGGAAAAGATGACATATTCTTACAAGGTGCTTGGCATAAAACAAAGATGCATGTACCTATATAAGAAGGCAACGGAACAAGAATACCAGTGCAGTGAAATATGTCTAAGAAGGAGCAGGAGGGGAAAGAACAAGTTCTTTCTAGATGAAAGGATTGAGAAGTATGGAAAGGATTTCCATAGCCACACTAAAGAAAAAGAGATACAGTTGTGTTTTGCAGTTCAGCCAGAAGTGCAATCAGTACTTTGCAGAATATATGCAGAAATAGAGCTGCTTAGGAAAGCATGTATTCTAGGGTGATTTATATCAGCTAAGTAAAGGTAATTAATGATATAAAGGACTGAAGCAGTAAAACCAGGACTGAGCTATTTAACCAAGTGTGGTAGCTTTGCATGACTGATTATTCATGAACCACTCATAGGCAGTTAAGAAATATAAAATGTTATTCATAATTCTAGGAAGAAAACAAGCTATTTATAAAGAAACATAATTTTATGGTGACCCTATACCAAGTATCAATATTTGTACATGCCTTTCTGAAATCCTTCTTTAAAAATGAATAAATACACCTATTAACATACATACACTTCCTTCCTAACTGGTAGTTAGAAAGTAGGTATTGATGTATGCAATATAAATGCATATTCCAAAAGCATTACACAATTAATTATTTCTTCCAAATTCTTACCATACATTTTTATGGAGATCAGCTCTATCAACTACAAAATGTTAAATAAGCAGGTCCTTAAAAAAGACAAGTGATCCACAAAACTATCCTCTGATCAGGCTGAAAGCTCCTCTACATGAATACATAATTGAGTGGCACACTAAAGGATGACTGTAGAGTGTATTAACCACTCTTCATTAACTCTTCACATGCAGTAATTGCAGTTTGTTTACTTCATTAGTTAGCTGGTAACACTGACTGCACTGAGTATATACATGGGAGGGTCAACACTACAACACTGTGAATTACCAGGTCATTGCACAGCACCTAGGACATCCCTATTTACAATTCAGTAGTGAACCAAACATATAATTCTGCAAAGTCATCTCTTAATGAAAAAAGAGGAAAGTAATTCTTGTTTATACATCTGGGCATCACAGCACAAACAGTGATAAGTATTCATTTCCATGTGATTTGGGTTTTGTGTTAATCTTTTTGTTGTTTGGTTGTTTGGTTTTTTTTTTTAGAATTTCCTCTACCCATTTTGCTGCTAAGTATGACTGTTTCCTGTAGCTTGTTGGGTTTTTTTTTTTTGCACTGATGAGGTAGATAAAAAGTCGTGCCATTATGAATGTGCTTTAAAAGAAAACACAAACCAAAACCCAAGGAATTGCTAGCAAAGGTAATTACCATAAAATAATGTTGCTTGACTAGTGCATGTTGTAATTGGATATTGCTACAGCTACCAATGTGCTTGTGGTTGCATTCAGGTACTACATAGAAGTAGTTTTCCTGAAACATCCATCTGAATAAAAAATGAAGATTCACAGACTAGCTTAAACACAGATATTCCAGCTTTTCTTTCAGCATAAAATCATGGCAAAACTTCTGCAGGATTGCTTTGAATTGCTGCATTCATAAATTTTCCTTCATCCCATGTTACTCATATTTTATTGAAGAAGAAAAAGATAACCCCTTCATTTTGATTTCTACAGTTATTTTCCCTATTGTATTTCATTAATAATTTATACTAATATTTCTGATGTTCTTAGATTTGTTCCATTTGATTGTAACTACAAAGTTCCCTAGAACAAATCAAACCTCATATTTGAAAATTCATTATGCCATATGAATACAGAGTTACTTTTACAAGCGCCATGGCCCTTTAAATTGTTGCAGCTGTCTGACTCCACTGCAGTCTTGCTCGCTTTTCTTTTCTACCAATTAACAGTTGCAGGTAAAGGAAAGTACAGATTTTGCAAATAATCTGTAACGGGATGTTCACCTCCCTCTCCTTCCACTGGCTAAATTTTTTGTTTCTCTTACTACAGCCTGGGGTTAAATAGTCATAAAAAGACACATATCCCATTTTCCTCCTGGAAGTTCTGAAGAATTTCATGGCTAAGCTTTCTGTAAAACCTTTTGAAAATCTTTGAAGCTCTGCAACAGCAATATTGTTCTTTGAAATCCAGTAGGATGGATTACAGCATCCCAGAAAAAAAAAAAAAAAATCTGGCCTGAAAAGTTTCGTACCAAACTTTTCCGGATTTTCTCCCTTCATCCTTTCAACACAACTTAACTGCACTGCTTAAATGTAGTTTTGAATCTATAACCATAAAGTTACTAACAGCTGTAAAACAGTGTCAGTAAAATAATTTACCTCCAGTAGAACATGCATAGTTATGCAAAACATAAATTACTTATATGTTCATAGCATTAGATATGGAAGATACTCATGGAAGTTGATTAAGTTGCCTATTTATGAAGGCTTGAAGAGTTTAGAGACTAACGTAGCCAATAGCAGAGCAGGTGACCTCGTGTGGTAACTCTTACTTGGACAACTGAGATTCCCTTTTACTGAGGACCTGCTCTTAATGACCCTCCAAATCTGCTTTGTTTCAAGAGACCTTTTTCATAGTAGAACAATTAACCTCAGTGTTTTCATACTGCAATATTGTCAGCCCAAAGGAGGCAGATACAAGTTATGCAAATTACTTGAGAATTTAATAAGCAAAAATACCACATGCAAACTCGGGTGAGTAGGGATTCCTCCAATATGTATGCATTGGGTTTACAGTGAGATGGAGTGATCTCACTGGAATAAATTGTTGCATAAGTGTCTTTGACCTGCTTGTTTTGGCCAGTCCTGCTCTGGGCTAACATGCAATGCTCTGACTCCAAAGCTATTCTGAGGATATTTAGAAATACTCTGGAAGAAAGCCAATGTTCCAGTTTTTAGCTGGAGTCAAGGCATTTAGGTTGTATGATACAAGCATTTTCATTGCATGATAAAAATTGTTTGTGGCATCTAATATACTCAGTGTCTAGTTCATGTAGGTACTCACTGCTGCTACTGTTGCAGTTAGTAGTAGTAGTGCTAATATCAGAATAGCAGCTGCCAGTCTCAGCAGGGACTGGATTCAGTGAAAAAGATAAATAAATTAAAAGCCAGCATCAGTCTCAAAGGATTTACACTGGTAATAAAATTTCAAATTTCATTTAGCTGCGGCTGAGGAGTTATGAATCACTACCACACACTACCAGGTTTCAAGGCAGAGTAACACAAACCAAAAGAGCAATTTGTATGTCTTTATGGACCCATGACCTAGAGAGTGTCAGAAGCTGATACTCTGTGTCACCCACGTTGCAGGGCAATAACCAGTGGCAGATCCGTGTGGCGGCCGGTTTTGCTGCTAATCAGTTCAATCAGCCCAGCATGAATGCGATCATGTATCTGAGTCCAAAGGGTGTATGTGAGAGCATTACCTTGCTGCTGCTGAGAGAAATGGAGGCAGCAATTCTCCTGTAAAAAGGGCCATTTCCTCTGCATTGGTCCTTGCCCTACAGAGTGCAGGAGCATCCTTGGCTAGGGACTACAGGGAGCAGAATAAATTCTGCACCACTAGGGCAGGAAGAAACTTTGTACTTTGCAGGGGAAATGAAATTTAGCTTTTATGGCAGGAAGGTTCATGCTGTAAAGGCTAAAGCCCCCAGTGCCGCAAGCTCAGAAAGGCTTCAGCTAAGAAAGAAGCTTTCAGCCTAGGGTGCCAATGTGCCAGATGGTTTTGTCAACCCTGTTTCCCCAGGACTGTGAAGTCCACTCAAGTTTCAGATCCTGCCACTAAGCTCTTGCAGGCAAACTAAATCCCATGTTTTCCAGAGCCATCGGACTCCCTTACCCCACAGAAGTGGCTATTGGGGAGCAACTAGTCCTAAAACACACTGGGAACTGCTTGAGAAAGCAGCAAACCATGTGCCAGGGATGTTGTGAGAGTGTAATGGCATAAAAGATCAAGCAAGGAGATCTTTCTTTTCTTCACTGTTTAATTTAGCAGCTCAGATATATCCACAGAGGCCATAAGCATTTAGTTCCCATCAGAATTATTATGTCCAAGTACAGCTTCGTGCAGAATGGACCAAATCCACCTCTACTACCACCCTTGTCATTTCAGCAGAATTATAGGGCTTAGTTCAGATGAGAGAAACACTGCACAGTTCATGCTGGCTTGAATTGTTCCAATTCCTGAGATTTTACTGAAAATACCCACTAGGAGAGAGACTGTTTATTGTAAAATTTCTCATCATTTTCTCCTCTGGCCCTGATTGGATGTGCTTTCTGGAGGACTTCCAGGCAAAAAAAATACCAATGCTTTTTTGTCATTACTGTTTTGCTTTAGCTTGAAATTAAAATTGAAAAATTTAAAAAAAAAATAAATGTTTGCTTTCATCTGCAAAACAGATGAATGCATAATGCTTGAATGGCTAAAGAAGGAGGGACTTGCCATAATCAATTTGTAATCCTTATAATCAACCTGCCAAAATATATTTTGCAGTGAAATTATTTTTCCTCCAATTCTGCCTTCCCTTCTTTCATTAAACTCACACTGAAATAACACTCTTAATCCCCAAGCAGTATCAATATTTTTTCTGCAAATTGTTGCACAACTTGTGGTATGGACTTATGCCATGCATTAGCCATGAAGCAAAGTTTGACGTAACTGAAGAACATCAAGTACAATACCACATTTTATCAAAAACCAAACAGCAGAACAATGCACACAAGGCTCTACAAACTTACAGGACCCATCGGATTTCTATCTGATAAAGTCAGTGCAGAGAAGAACTATAAGGCACAGTCTGTCTCCATTAACACAGAAACAGGACCAGCAGTTCCCCTCTCCCTCTGCACCATGCTCTTAACCCAGCAGGCTTGGGAACTAGCCTTTTGAGCTGAAATATTGGGAATTTGAAGTTTAAAGATCTGTGCTTTTTTCACCAGAGAGCATTGACCTCTGTCCCCAGTTCTGCCTGCAACTGAAAGGGAGGCATTGACAGGGGTAATCAGTTAGCCAGCAGAGGCTTAACGTCCGCATATGGCTTACCATGGTTTAATGTGCTGCTGCTAATGAAGCAGAAATATGTTAAAAAAGAATGTGAGGTTCACCACAGGGAAAAGTATAAGAGCAGTTGTAGAGGGCTGGGCTGAGATATGGCCATTGATGTTGAAGGAAGGTGGCTTACCTGCACTACAGCTGTTCCTCACCTTCCTACCATACCAGTAGCAGGGGCACCAAGGACACCAGGGTGCACCCCGAGGGGTGTACAGCAGACAGAAAGGTGGGGGTGGACCCCAGCTGCTTTGACCAGGAGCTTGCAGGTCTAGCTATGGTTGCACAGATCAGTAATGTGGGCTAAATTGTTCAGGGTTTTACCACCTTTCCCAGGTAGGTCTGGCTGTTGGACACACACTCCAGTTCAAATTCTACCAGTAGCTGAGCAAACTAAATGAAAGCTACCTTGGGTCCATCTGCATGCCCAGCTGACATATTCTGTTATGACATGGGTTGCCTACATTGGCAAGTTAGGGGACTAATTATCTATATGCCTTTCATATTGTGCCCATTGTGTCATTACAGGGACAACAGATCTGTTAATACGGATCAGTTTGTCTGTTAGAGTGCAGGGCAGCACCACACAAAAGCATGCAAGCCAGTTCAAACACCAGAAACAACATCATTGAGAAGCAGCACTCCATCTAACAGTGTAAAAGATCAATCTGCTAATTAAGGAGCTACAACAACCCTGGTTGTTGTACAAGTGTAAGACCACCTGGGATGCACTTGCGCCACACTGGGCACTGTGCACAGGCAGTTCAGCTGAGGGGCTGTGCTAGTTTTGTGGCTAGTCCTCTCCCAGCACTCAGCCTGGCAGCTCTCAATGACCCATGGCATCCCAGTGCTGTATCTTGACCTGAGCAGCAGCCGAGGTGGACCTGCTGGCTCTGACATAGGGAGAGCCTTAATGCACCGCAATTCTTTTCTTAAAAGCACAGTTCTTACCAGCATCACCAGGTTCCTCACTCACTTTTTCTCCTCATTTCTGGGGACATGTACAGGGTGCACATTGCAGAGGAGGACTAATTGCATTGCATAGCCTGGGACAGGACATGCTGGGCTGTGCTTCTCTTTGGTAGACATCAAGGGGGGTTGGGTTACACACCCTAGAGTCTGGTCTTTGTGGTTTGCCTTCTGGTTCATGACTGCAGTGGAGGGCCAAGAGGGAAGATAATAATGTAACCGACCATTTATATATTTAATAAAAAAAGATAAATATGAAATTGGTGTGTTAGTCACATGGTGATTAGAAAAGCCAAGCAGAGTGAAGGCAAAAGTAGAGAAAAATGAGGAAGCACACACTGCTGAAACTCATGCTACAACTTGCTTACAGCAGAGCCAAGATTTTGCTTAGTTCAGTAAATATCTTAATTTAAACAACAATCCAAACCTCCTTTAATGAGACACAAGAAATTCTTGATAAAAGAGCCTTCCCGTACTCCTGTCTTTGCAGAGTTTGAAAATTATACTGCAAGAATGATTTTCCTCACCATGCTTTCTCTTTCAGTCATGACTGAAGGCAGATAACACAAAAGGTGAGTGCAAATATTTTTAAAAGGAAGTTTATAAAACTTCATTACAGTCTCCCTGAACTGGTTTTCTCTGTGGAGTAACCAAAAAGATTTATTTTCTCAAGTCTCATTTTAAAGGGCAAGTAATGGACATTTTTAAAATTTCATTAAAGAAGAAAAGCACAAAGACCACGTGGGATTGATTTATGATTGAGCTGTCTGGTGTATGTTATCACTTGGATTTACATTTAAACATTGTGACTTAGAGTAAATTAAATAGAAACCATAAATGGAAAATGTTTACAAGGCCATTACAAAACAGAATAAACAGGTTGTAAATGTTGTCTACATGCTTCTCCTACACATATATTGCCCCTCTACTCTGCACTTGCCCCTCTACTCTGCACTTGGGAGACCCCACCTGGAATACTGTGTCCAGCTCTGGTGTCCTCAACAGAGAAAGGACATAGAACTGTTAGAATGGGTCCAGCGGAGGACCACAAAGATGATTAGAGGGATGGAGCACCTCTCCTATGAGGACAGGCTGAGGGAGCTGGAGCTGTTCAGCCTGGAGAAGAGAAGGCTTCAGGGAGACCTTATAGCAGCCTTCCAGTATCTGAAGGGAGCCCACAGGAGAGCTGGAGAGAGACTCCTAGTGATAGGACAAGGGGTAATGGTTTTAAACTGGAAGAGGGGAGATTTAGATTAGATATTAGGGAGAAATTCTTTCCTGTGAGGGTGGTGAGGCACTGGAACAGGTTGCCCAGAGAAGTTGTGGATGCCCCATCCCTGGAAGTATTTAAGGCCAGGCTTGATGGGGCTTTGAGCAACCTGCTCTAGTGGGAGGTGTCCTTGCCTGTGGCAGGGGGTTTGGAACTCGATGATCTTCAAGGTCCTTTCCAACTCTTACCATTCTATGATTCTATGATTCTATTAGCTGCTGCTGATGTCTTCATCTGAGTTTCAATCTGATCTGTTGCTGCTATACATGTTGCCAGACTACAGAAAATACTACAAATCACCTACAATTATTTTTTAAAGAACAGTGAGGGAAAAAATATACAACCAGTTCATAAGATCATGGAATCATAGAATGGTTAAAGTTGGAAGGGATCTTAAAGATCAGCTGCTCCACCCACTCTGCCATGAGCAGGGACACCTTCCACTAGACCACATTCCTCAAAGCCCTGTCCAATCTGGCCTTGAACACCTCCAGGGATGGGGCAGCCAGAGCTTCTCTGAGCAACCTGTTTCAGTGCCTCATCACCTGCACAGTAAAGAATTTCTTCCTAATATCCAATCTAAATCTCCCCTCTTTCAGTTTAAAACCATTACCCCTCATCCTATTGCTACACTCCCTGATAAAGAGTCCTCCCCATCTCTCCTGGAACCCCTTTAGGTACTAGTAGGGTCTCTGTGGTCTCCCTGGAGCCTTCTCTTCTCCAAGCTCTCAGCCTGCCCTCACAGCATAGGTACTCCAGCCCTCTGACAAATTTCATTGCTCTCCTCTGGAAATGGTCCAACAGGTCCATATCCTTCATATGTTGGGGACCCCAGAGCTGAATGTAATACTCCAGGCAGGGAGTAATACTCATAATAGTGGAGTAGAGAGGCAGAATCACTTCCCATACCCTGCTGGCCACCTTTTTTGTGGTGCAGCCTGGCATGCGTTTAGCTTTCTGGGATGCAAGTGACCACTGCTGACTCATGTTGAGCTTCACACCAACCAACATCCCCAAGCCCTTCTCCTCAGGGCTGCTCTCACTCTATTGTCCACCCAACCTGTATTTGTGCCTGGGATTGCCCCAACCCACATGCAGGACTTTGCACTTGGCCTTGCTGAACTTCATGAGGTTGACATGGGCCCACCTCACAAGCCTGTTAAGGTCCCTTTGGATGGCATCCATTCCTTCTGGCATGTCGACTGCTCCACATAGGTTGGTGTCATTGGCAAGCTTACTGAGGTTGCGCTCAATCCCACAATTCAGCCAACTCCTTATCTGTAGAGTGGTCCATTTGTCAAATATATGTTTCTCCAGTTTAGAGATAAGGATGTCAAGTGAGACAGTGTCAAATGCTTTGTACAAGTCCAGGCAGATTATGTCAGTTCCCCTTCCTTTATCTACCAGTGCTGTAAACGTGTTATAGAGGGCCACCAAATTTGTCAGGCACAATTTGTCCTTTATTAAGCCATGTTGGCTGTCATTAATCACCTCCGTATTTTCCATGTTCCTTGACATAGTTTCCATGAAGATCTACTCCATGATCTTACCAGATGCAGAAGTGAGACTGAGTGGCCTGTAGTTCCTCAGGTCTCCCTTCTTTCCCTTTTTAAAAATGGGGGTTATATTTCACCTTTTCCAGCCAGTGGGAACTTCACTGGACTGCCATGACTTCTCAAATATGATGGGTAGTAGGTTGGTAACTTCATCCACCAGCTCTCTTGGGACCTGAGGATGAATCTTATCAGGTCCCATTGACTTGTGGACCTTCGGGTTCCTCAACTGGTCTTGAACATGATCTTCTTCAGTGGGCAATATATCGTTGTCCCAGTCCCTGCCTTTGCCTTCTGTCAGATAAACTGACTCCTTTTACAGCTTCACCATCTCCTCACTAAGTTTGCTCTAACATCACCATATGTAACTAAAGAGACGAGAAAACAACAGATATGAAGAAAATTATTCTGTATACAGAAATAATATATTTTCTTTATATATAAAGAATTTTTTTATATATATACAGAAACTAGAGGGGACGGTTACTAGGGAATAAAGTTTTAACTTCTGGATACTTGGTTTAGCATCCACATTTCAAGGTAATCATTGGCTTATGCCACCAGCCATCAAACATTTCTCAGCTTGCATGGAAGGAAATGGAGGATCTGAACACGAGGGACCAAGTAGACAAAGTAATTAGCTATGCCTTCTGCACAAAGTTGTGCTTCCTCACTACTGAGAGCGTGCATGACTACAGCTTGTAAACTGAGAGAAACAAAGCCAACTCTGGAAAAAACTCCAGCTATTTTTGGCTACCTGATTCAAAAGCAACTGTACCATTGTTGAACAAGAACCAGAGGAGGGGGACAGCTCGTGTGACCTACTGGGGCTCTGCAGCAAATGCAGTGGTACCAGCAAGCGTCCATCCTCCCCCACTCATTCACTGCTGAAGTTTTGTTCAGAGACATCCAAAAGGCCATCGAGATACATGTTTTATTCCTGGGCAGCTCCTTGGTGACCTGTGCTCATTTTTCCAAATCTTTCCTCCTGGTTTGCTATCATTTTCTTGTGAAAACCTCTCAAAAGCTTAATTGTCTGAATATATTTATACAATTTTTTCCACTGGAAGCTTGAACTATTTAATAAATTTCACCCATCTGTCAGGTTTTTTGTTTAGGTTGTATTCTTCCGTATGATGAAAAGAAATGTACCTGATTAAGAGAAATAAGCCAGAGGAACATCCTCCCTTGGTGCTGCCTGGTGGCCTGGGACAGTCCCTGTTCTCTCCTGTACAAACATGCAAACATGCAGATCTGCCATCAGTAAAATACATTGTTCTCTGTCAGGCAAGGCAGGTGACAAGTACTGTGATGTGCTCAGATCCCAACAATATGGGTAATTTCAGGGCTTTTGTTTTAAGTTCAAGTATTAAAGTGTATCACCTGTGATTTCTGTGTGCCCCTTCTTGCCAGTTTCTGGGAAGGGTTTAAGGTTTCTCGGTCAATTGTGATGACTGATTCTCCATGTGCCTCTACAATTTCATTTTACAACAGTAAAGTAAATCTGTTATCAGTTCATAATTAAATAAATATTAATTTGAAGCACTTCATATGCATGCAAATAGTTGTCTGTGAAGATTTCTCCCATAACCAACTTGAAATGACTCTTAATTATTATTTTTCCTGACATCTTCATTGTATTTGTTGTCTCAAAGCAGTCAACTCCAATTCACAGCCCATTTTAGGAATGAGTAAAACTTCTTGCCAGATGGTGTCAGTGCAATGCCATCATTCCTGGTGTGCAAAGGTGGTCACCGATAGGACCACCGTCTCCAGCACCATCTCTCCAGCCCTCTTCCTGTCTCCTGCAGCTGAGGAGGGGTAAGGCAGGAGCTGATTTTAAAATTATAGTGAAATCTAAAGAGAAACCATAACCAAAACTTTACCTTAGCAGTTTGTTAGAAATAAAACAGTTCATCAGTGATTCTGGTTTGGATCAGGGAAGGATAGGGATATTCACAAGCTATAATTTTTTTTCCCAGAATGTCGGATAACAAGTAACAGAGTCTTAAAGCTGTGAAGATCACAATTATAAGCAGATAATTCTGCCACCTTTCCTATACTACTGAAATCAAGAGTCTACTTGTGAAGTGAAACAGCAGTGTTGTGAGAAATTATATTTGGCGATTGGTGGGCTTTCTTGTAGCTTTTAAATACTCTTCATTTACCCTTCAGGATTTCTGTAACACTTTTGGCAAGAGCAAGCATATACAAATGATTTTTCTGCTATTTTTTTTTTCATTAGTAATATCTAACTCTGCAGGCGTATTTAACTTCTCATCTATAGCATAGCTTGTGGTTAAGATGCCAAATGTTCTTTCGCATCCCATTTATGAAATGCTGATTGAACTGGACCTAATAAAGACATAAATCATTTAAGCATGGAAATGAAGCCGTTGCATTTGAGGGATCTTCTCCAGTCATCTCATTACTGCATACTAATGGTGCAGTTTAATCTTTACATCTTTTGTTTGGTCTGATTAATCATATCCTGGCTCCTATTAGGCATCAGGAAGAGAGCAACTTATCCTTAGAAGATAGCAGCACGAAGCTCAGTCCTTGCTTCCTGACGCACCCAAATGCTGCATCAGTCTATGTGCCTGAGGATGACAGTACCAGGTGCCAAGTCATTCTAGATGTACAAAATCCTTTTTGATGTGGTCTGGCAAGTTCATTACAATTCTATCTTGCTAACTCTTGGGTCATTTTTCTCTTTTAATTCTGTGCTGAAATTCTCAAAACACCAAAGTAGAGAGAGTTTTGTCCAAAGTAGTAGGAATAATTTAAGCAATTAAAGTAAGTAATACTAAGTAAATTAGTTGTTAGCACTTATCTAAAGTTGCTACAAACTGATCTGATCTGACATCAGAGCCAGCATATTTGGCGTGCTGTCTGTTTTGCACAAGCTTTTTTTATGCCTTCTGTGCAGTATGCTTTTTATCCACAATGAGTTTTTCTGTTGACCCTTGCAACACAGGCATCACATATCCCATGTGTCCCAAACCCAAATGCAAACAAAACTTTCATTGACCACATAGGATCCTCAGATGATCAGTCTTAGTAACCTGCAGTCAGCTTTTTGTAACTACCTACCAACATTACTCAGCTTAGAAGATTGATGTCAATGTATTTTCTTTGTATCAGCTGTATTCTGGGTGGCTAGGTCTCCTTTTCTTGTTTTGTTGACTGTGATGGAAGTTCAGTTGTGGGTAAATTTACTCCGCTTCATGTCTTCTTAGCTCCTTACTGAGAACTCAACTGAAGACTGAAACCAGAGAACGAAGGGGTGTTGTAAAAGAGATGATCTACGCATAGTGTGTGAAAAGGAAAAAAATATCATAAACTCCATTAACTTTTGCTGTTCCTTTGTCTCCCACTGGACAATTACTAGACTGAGATTGGCTAAAAGTTTTAACTTCCCTTGAAAAAACAGCAAGTTTGGCAGGCTGATTAACTGGATGGTGAGTGGATGGGCTTTTCTGTCAAACCAGAAATGTCTATATTACTTCACATTTTTCAGGATTTGCCATACTTTTTATTATTATTATTTTGCTAAAATATTGCACTATTAATTTACCACAGCCTGTTTTGCACAGACTAGCAAGTTTTCATACAATCTTTTATTTTTAAACAAACAAACAAAAATAATCAAGCCCTTTTTTTTAACACTTTCAGCAGAACCAAAAGCAGTTCTCTAGAAACAAGACTGCCTCCACTAGGCAAAACAGCTAAATGAAAGGAAGGAATGATCCCAGGGCAGGGTAGCTGCCTGTATCTGGCAGATGCATTTGCATTCAGGAGCTCTCTGTTTAGTATGTCTTTGAGGAAATTGTTTCAGCTTAAGCCTACATGGGCACACAAGCATCTCAAATCCAGCAAATAGATCTTGACTTCATTGTCTGTGATAAATGATGTGTAAAAACAGGGTATTTGTACTTATGTTTCTAAGGTCAGTATTTCAAGGACAGGATGGAAAAGTGTTTTAGGATACTACACCAGAATCAGCTTTAAAAGTGTTAAATGCATACAAGAAATATTTTATATTTCTCTATCTTTTTGTAGATAGAAAGCAGTTATTTGCAGCACATGATGCTGATTGTGGAGTATAGACCAATCTAGCTTAGCCTTCCCATAATCTAATGACATCAACAACCTCTCTTAATTCTTTTTAAAACTTGCTTTATCACTCACCTGCAGGGAAACAGTACACAGTAAACAATTACATAACAGGTAATAGGTGAGGCTCAAACATAACTTAGAGTAGGTCATTGTGATCTTGTTGTGGTTTAGGCTGGGCCAGCCAGTTAAAAAACAACACATCTGTTTTCCCCCTTGAATTTTGCGCATAGTCTAGTTTATATGGTATGTCCATATGCTACTGCTCTGGCCCAGAAAATGTTTATAATTTCTTGCAGAATATAGAAACAAGTGGCCAAATACAACAGTGAAATCCTAACAAAAGGCAACTTTATAAACTGTCAATTCATGAAGCTTGGCCAAAATGTTTTGAAAAAAAAAAAAAAATCCATAGAGACATTCTTGTTTCATCAGATTCTACATGACTTGCAAAGACATATTACAGTCATAAAAAGCCAAGCTGGAAGAGACGTAAGATCATACCCGTCAATTCCACATCCGAAGGAATGATCAGCCGCGCTTATAAAATTCCCGGGAGATGTTGGTCTAACCTGTTCTTGTCAATGTCTATTGTTGGGACTCCTATCTGTACAATCTTGCACACATCTAACCTGAATCTTGTTTGCTATAGTTTAGGCTTGTTATTTCTTGTTTTGTTTCATGTAATGTGTCAAGATCTATCTCCTTTCTGGTGACTTTTTACATGTTTGAAGATTGTCACCATTTTTCTGTTAAATAACCCTGATGTTCTCATTGTTCCTCACATCCACAAGATTTCTAGACCTTCTTGCTACAATACTGGGTTCCTGGTTTTGTTTGGGGTGTTTTGTGGGGTTTTTTTGAGGTACAGTGTCCGAGGCTGGACATGGTATTATAGATAAAGCTATTCTTACTGCTGCTGAGTAGACTGGAAGAACATTGCTGATATCTCACAGCTATCACACCTATTTATTAGTTCCCATAGCTTTTTTCACTACAGCTTGGCACTGCCAACTCATGATTAACCTGTGATCCACTGCAACGTTACATTCCTTTTCTTTCTACAAAGCAACCATCCAATAAGTGATTCACTACCTCACATTTCTGCAACTGTTGCATATTTATGCAATATATTGAGCCATTGGTCTTACTTTTGTCTGTCAAGAATGGCCTTTTACTTACTGCAGAAGACTTCTGTAATGTGTCATCATAATTTTGAATTTTCGTTCTTTCATTCTAAGTGGTCTACTGCATCTCCCAGCTGGCATGACCTACAAGGTCAGTAAACTGACTCTCTGTTCATGAGTAAAGTAATGAAAATATTGAATAGCCCATGACAGATCACAGTAGAACCACATTAAATCCAACTTAGTTTGACAGTGAATCACTAATAACCACTCCTGGTGTACAATTTTGCAACCAGTTTAAACACACTGTAGAGTCATTTCATCAAGGCCACGCTTCCATACCTTGTTTATGAAAGTATCCTATGAAGCATTATTAAGTTGAAACCCTGGCACATAGAACTAAGCACATTCTCCCTCCTATTCCTAAAGAAATGTCACCCAGTCATGCTATTACAGGATAAAGTTAGTTGAAGTGATGCTTGGAGATCCATTGTAGCTTTTGTTTGTGTTTTTCAAGTAGATGGATTATTTGTAGTAATAGTTTCAGAGAAGCTGACATTTCACTTCCTGACCTATATTTAGTTTGATCATCTTCTCCTTACCACCCTCTTTTAAAGTATAGTTTCTGTGTTCATATTTTTCTCTTTGCCAGGCCTCTGATTTTCTTTTTTGAATGTCATTGTTAACAATTCAGAGATTGTCTCAGCCACCTTCCTAAGTAGTTTTGAATGGATTTCAAAAAGGCCACTCGACACGAAGTATCCAACTCATGTTCTATCTTTCTAGTCCAAAATGTCCTTTTTTTTTATTTTTTCTGATATTAATTTTTGTGGACACACTGATGAGAAGTCCGACCAAGTTTCCAGCGGGAAGATTTCAAAAGTTCAAAATGTTCTCACTAGTCAACTAGGGACAGTGAAAAAAAGGAAAAAGAAAACAAATCTACTTGAGACTGAAAAATTTTCTTTAAATTGTCATACATTTTAAAAAACAGTATGTAAAAATTTAGAACTTATGGCTGCTTTTACTTATTTGTAACATGCCTTCTAAAAAAAAGAAAAAAAAAATGGAAAAATGTTGTGATTAATTTAAGATTAGTTTTTCTTTTGTTTTTACCTGTGATACACATCAAGGAAAACTTCCTAGGAGCAATTTTCCTCTTCCATACCATGGCACACATATCATATTTAAAAGCTGTGTTGTATGCCTTTGACAGTCAGTATCTGGGCTATGATTTCTACATGGTGAAATAAACTGACAGGCTCAAAGTAGAGTTCAAGGTTTATGAGCAAACAACTCCAGAGACCATTACCTGACTTGTCTCATCTGTGGATTATACTGGTTCCCTTTGGCAAAATATTGCAGTATCCATGTTAGTGCAGAAAATAAAGATGTATAATAAAACAGAAAAGCATTTTTATTTTCAAGGCATTGCAGAAATAATCTTTTCAACACCCCATAGTCCAGGAATAATTTAGTGAGACTAGATCTCTCACATATCACACACATACATTTGTCATAAATCAGCTTCCTGCATGCACTGCTTCAGCGGCAATCACTTAAAGGCATTGAGAAAGATTTGTGCCTGGAATACAACATGGAACAGTGATAAACAGGAGAGTCTCCATTTGAAACGACTGATAGAATCCTCTGCAATATCCCTCCAAGTGATCAAAAACCAATAAAGAACATATTATGTTCCTGTGCACATAACAAGTGCACAGATACAGTAACCACATAGCAATCCACAGAAGTATGAACACACTATGTCGTCTATCAAAAGGAGGATCTATTTAGGAGAAACACATTGTCCATAGTTAGATAATTGTTTTTCTTTCTGGGAAACCACTCATGTATGATCACATAGGTACATTTTAATATACAGCGAATGATCTAGGTCATAATTATACTTTATGCTTTATTTCATTTGGTATATAGTAAACAACATAGTCAAGAGCATCTTAAAATAGTAACTCTTTAACCCTTTCAATGCTATCCCTTTCCGTTGAAGGCACCCTTGGTGCACATGGCAGGCACAGGAGGATGAACACTCTTACTGCAGTATCTCAGATTCTCTCAGATGTATGCAGAACAGATGTTCAACCCAGACATCACATTTGTACCCAAAAATGTGGTCACTGGTCAGCATTAGGTGGGAGATATCTTGCCTCATTCCTGCGGACAGTTGTGTAAGCCCAGGGAATAATCTACCCAAGGAAATGAATTGCCTGTAACCAAGGCTTTACAGCATTGTGACGATCCACTCCACTTGTGGTTTCTTTGAGCTTTTTTTTTCAGCCAAGCTCTTTGAATAATCTAGAGAATGAAAGTATGGGAACTAAGGAGCAGAGCTGTGTAGGTTGATCACATGGTATATTTTATTATTTTAACTAGCATATCGGGTGAACAAGCAAATCATTAAATTTTGCGATGGAAAAACCCCACTATAGTAGGTCACACCTCTCCTCTGTCAGTACCAGACTGTTACCAACAGTTTATTTTCCATCTTGGTTTCTCATAGGTTAGGTGATTGCTCACTACATCTTAAAATCAGGCCCTACTGGTGTTCAGTGATGGGGCCTCATGTTCTTCCCTTCAGAGACATGAGGTATGTGTTCTCAGATATGAATATGCAAATACAGCATCCAGAGTTTGAAAGGACTATCTGCATCACACTGCAATTTTAGACATTACAGTTATAACAGTTTCTCACTCTGAACACACACTGCAGTAAGGTGAGCACAGTGCACATATGCAGACCAAGCACCTCCAACTGCATAACCAGCCCTTCGGAAGGACAAACTGCACAGTCAATAAGTAACTCCCAAGGCTCATCTTCCCAGTTTCTCCTTTTCTTAATTATATTCCATCACTTATAACACATCTCTTCATCTAGGTACACTCTCACCCCCTCAAACCCATTTTTCAGTCATTTTTATCCCATTTTAATCCACTTTCTTCCCTTATTTCCTGAGCAGCATTAGACATAAAGACCCTCCCAGGCAGCATGGATGTCAGAGTTTATGAGGTCCCTGCCTGGAGACCCATAATTTGGTAGGCATACAAAAGGCCAGAGAAACATCATGGCAAAAGTAAACCACAAAAATATTTCATTGACATACAAAATTTAAGGAAAGGTGTTCTTATATTTATCAGAACACAATAAACCTGCTAGGTCCCCCAGTCCTCTCCATGAAGCAGGCAAGCACAAATTGTCTTACACCAGTTTAACTGGAAACAGCTGCTAAAGGGGGAGAAAGTTATCTCCCTCTCCTGCTCCTCTGCAGGTTTCTTCCTTTTCCCTGGAGTTGTGACTGATGACTCTGTGACGTCAGGAAGCACAGATCCAACCAAAAACACTTGCCCTTTTTCATTTCAGACTATTTTTGGGATCTATCAGCAAGTCTAGACAACCCAACAGGCACAGAGCAACAAGACAAGAAGTAGCCAGAACTGCCCTTTCAGGAGGGATCTCAGTTCAGTTTAAACAGGCTATGACTAAATGAATCTGCAATTAAGCTCAAGGTGTTTTACATGGTGGCTAAACTGGGGCATAGGCTTCTGATAAGACCCCACTTCCAGCCTTGCCTTCCTTCCAGCTGAGGAAAGGCTTGCTTGTGTACAACCTTTTTATGGCGGGCGAGCTGCGTAAAGGTTCTCTGACAACAGGTCCCCTGTAACCCATAACCTTGATGTCTAACCAAAAATATCAGTTTGTTGTTTTTCTCCCACAGTGTTGCTGGCTGTTACAGTGTGACTTTTTCTTCTTGAAACTTAAAGAGGCTTTAAAAATGCTGATGACCCCTGGGTGTAGCTGCATGGTGTTATTATTTTGTGAAACCATTTATTAAAGGTGACAGCAAAGCTTATTAGCTGACTTTGTTCTTAACTTGAGTATAAACAAATGGTTTATCTGTGCATAGTGAACTAAATTCTTTTTATGCACCAAAAAAAAAAAAAAAAAAAAAAAT
>VZRU01014315.1:33383-74057 GCA_013398155.1 Pedionomus torquatus
GTATTGAAAAATTACATATGATGGAAACCAAAATAAAGGGTGGGTCTCATTTCAACTGTTCACAGAGACCAAACTTCATGGCAACAAAATATACTTGAAATATACTTGTGATGAGACTGTGCTTCTCCAGATCCTGGGACACGGACAATAGGTCTTTGTATTCTAACCCCTTAAATTCGATAGCACTGCATTGCTCCTCACCAGCATGAGCACATAGTCCAGCTTCTGAGTTACTTCACTGAAGTAGTGAGTGCAGGTTTTAGGGAGCCAAGGTGTGATAATCAGCCTCAAAATTCATGACAGTCCTCCAGTCTTTCACATTTTCAGCACTAACCCTGACCTCTGTTTTTATAGCAAAATTAGAGAATTGCTCCATCTGATGTTCTGCCAGTCCCCTGCAGCTGCTGACAGCAGTAGCTATGAGGGGGGGTTGACACAATGGGTTGGTTTGCTGCCTCACCCGTGGCAGCTCGATCAGAGGTCTACAGAAGTGCATCATCTTGCAGGGCCATCAGGCAGTTTCTGAGCCACAGACCAGCATGACTGGGCAAGGATCACAGTAATGAGTATGAGCAAAGCTGCACTAGGCATAGTCTAGGGAGGTGGAAGGGTAAAGTATGTCCCTTTTCCAGTGGCAGCAAGGTAATAGATTGGATTAACTTTGTCATCTAATTCTACATTTTCTTGAAAGCAAATATAACTTTTATTATCCTCTCACCCCTGAATCTACTGGAAAAGTAAAGAGTGTCCATAAGCTGTCTGTGACTGTGTACCAGCTGCTGGATATGCCATGTGTCCCTGTGCAGAGTGCCCTTCTCCAGTAGAGGCCTCCTGGCATGCCAATGATTTGAGCCTGAACGTGTTGAAATGTTTCGCTCATGAACTATAAAATTCTGAAAAATATTGGTTTGGCATGAATAACCAGTGAATCATCAGCATTTGTAATTGTTTGGGAGTATGAAGGTAGTCTTGGCTTATTTGTATTCTCGTCTCACATGAGAACATTGATATGAAGCAGCAATAATTGAATCTGATAAGCTCGTGTGAGCCTTCCCCCGGGAGAGGAGGTACGATTTACAGAGAGATATAAGAGTACAGAGGGAACTCTAGAAGGGCACATGGAGACTTGCAGGTTGCCACACATCACAACTCATAGGTTTTATATACTCCTAAAGTGAGTGATCATCATTTCAGGTAAAGCTAATTACCTGAGACATTGTGATTGTATCTTCCATGGGAAGGATGAAATTCAAGGCGTTACCCACCTCTCCTTTTTCTTATATTAATTGCTTGTCTATTTAAAGATTTCTTTGAAAATATAGGAATCTTAGACAGCACAAGACTGCAGTTGTGAGTCTTTGGTGGTGAATGTCATTTTTCCCACCATCAATGTTTGGGCACAGGCTTGGTAGGATGGCTGTGTCAAGAAGTACAGTAGCCCACAGTAAAGAGAGAAACATCAGACTTGTGGTGTCATCCTCTGTTCTCTGTGAACTGCAGTGACTCCATAAGAGAGCTGCTGGCTGTAGATTTGATTTGTACTTTTAAATTTCCCTGACTTGGCAAATTCATAGCCTATAACCATGTAAGCTAGAACCAAAGAACTAGCTTGGTCTTAGCCCATGAAAGCCTTCTCAGAAGACCAGAGGGCTGACAGACAAACTCTTTGCATTCCCTTCCAGAGAAAGAACAGTTTCCATGGGTACAAATTGCAATATTAGAATGACCCCACTTGGGAAAAGGGAATGGGAGAAAATATTAGAACCACCCCACTTGGGAAAAGGGAATGGGAGAAAACATTGGAGGCAGGAGCTGACACATAGTGAGCAAAACTGGCAAGACTTGAAGGATAATGTGTAGTCCACTCTCAGAGGACTGCAGAGCATTTAATGATCTCCAGTGAAAGGCTGTATGTCAGCATCCTCATGGGAGCATTACTTCCAGGAGATTCAACATTCCCATCAATCTTGTCACATTTCTGCAGCGCTCACAGTCACAGCATTTGAAGTGCTGCTTCAAGAATATTAAAAGTCTTCAGCCTAGGTCTGCCTGGCACATCTGAGAAATTCAAGACCCTCAGCCTGGAAGGTAAGCGCTTACATTGGCACTAAACCTTTCTACACAGGGAATCCTAGTCTCCCAAGGCTGCAACTTGGATAAATGCAGTGCCTGTTCTCACCCACACTTTGCTATGGAACCATCTTGCAGACTTCCCTAGAGTTGTGAAGCACAATAATCTTGCTACACAGTATTGCAGGTCACATTATTGCCTAAAGTTTTCAAGATTCAGAAAGGAGCTTTAAAAAACAGCATATAATGGGTCATGTTCAGCCCCCGAATACCTTCAGTTCAAAGAAGGAATTTTTCAGAGACTCTTTGAGCTATGATGGTCTCTTCACCCCTCTTAGAGGAGCGAGGGGAAGACTCCTTTGCAAAATTCATGAGTCGTGTCACTGATACTGAAATCATTGTTTAAAAAGGCATTCAGTCCACACTGAAATACCCATAGCCTGAAACTAGAAAATTCTGGCATAAATCATACATTTGTGTTAAAATCTGGGATCAGTCAAGAAGTGTCTGCCAATGGAAATAAAGTGATTTTCACAATGAGTGATATTTGCAATAAATAGTCTACCTGCTTATCTTGTTTTGTGATCTGATAGACTTACTAAATCACTTGAACTAAATCACCAGAAGAATCTCTCTCAAGATCTAGAGTGGCAGAAAACTGCAGGCTCAGATACAAATGAAAGATCAAGTGCAAGACCTACATAAAATGTATCACACCAGTTGGCAAATATTTGTGAAGCATTCCTGCCTCCCCAGGGCCAAGAAGTACTGCATATGGGGCAATCTTGTTTCTAAAGTCACAGGGAAAAAGTATGTTTTGTGTTGTTCTTGACCAGGCCTTGCAGGCCAGCTGAAGGAACTGAAACCATGCTTGTGGCACAGCTTGTCTACCTGTTCCTCAGCAAGATTTGAGAGGCAAAAAAAGTTTGCGTTGCTGAGATATTTGTTGGTTGTGTCCATATTTTACCCTTTTTAATCTTAGCATTATAAGGAACACTTTAGAAATGAAGGCAAGCAAGCCAACAGCAATGATTTGTCAGGGTGTAAATTCATGGGGCATATCCTTAATTAGTTTAATTTTAATGAAAACATAGAATTGCTTATGTCAGATCTGATATGAAACATAACACTTTAAGCAAAATATAATCCAACCTTCCAAGTGTAGTTGATTTTTACCCAAAATTTTTCATTAATAGGGTTCTTCTAGAAAAACCTCAACCCAGAACAAACTGTCCAGTGAATGCTAAGCTACTAATACCAAAGTAGTGAGCATGGGATTTTAATACTCTCTTGAGCTTTGTGATTAAAATTGATCACAACTCCATGTTTGTCTTTGTAACTTCTAAAAACAGGAGAGTCACTGAAGAAGTACAAAAGTGTCATTGGCACTCCTCTTGGACCTTCCTTTGACAGACTGACTGTTTTAGGGGCTCCTCACTAGGTTTTAATTTATATTATAATTGCTGAATAGTTTGCTTAACAGATTTTTAGTTGAATTTTATTAATGGAGCAGTTTAAGAGATTTAGTCAAGCCAGTTCCTCTGGGAACATCCTATCCAGAGTATGTTGGCATGCATACATCCCAAATGTATGTGTCTATTTTACAGAAAAAGATATTCAACAGGTGCTGTCAGTAATTAAAATTTCCCTATGTCTTCATCTGCTCAACAGGATACAGAAAACACAACACATTTTTTAAAGGCTGACTCCATTCAGTAAATTGGATTCCTGCTGGTGCAATGACTATAATGTAAAAGGCAGAAACAAGGCTACTACATAATTTTTTATCAAAAGTTTAAAATAAAATGGCAAAAAATCTCCTCCTTATTTATTTTGAGTTTTTTATTTTCCTGGTATGTTGGAAATCTGTTTGGTTTTCAACAACAAAATTTGCCAATGAGAGCTTTTGAATTTGAAAATACTTTTCTAAAATATATGTTGGTGTTAGGCTCTTGCAGAAACAATAGAGGGTTACTTAAGCTAAAATGTAAATACTTGAGTGTGCTTCACATTGCTCACAGAAATATTTAGCTCTTTTAAATCAGATTTAGCTATTCAAGTTAACAGTCTCATCTCAAGAAAAATAATATTACGTGTTATAACAACTGATTGGGGCAGATGCATTAGAACCTCAACTGTAGAAAAAGAAACACATGCAAATTTAACAAATATTTTTATTTTTCCTTTTCATTTTAGTGACATCACATATTTAGACTACATTTATTCCCAGCCTCATACTATGCACCTTGTTCTCAAGAAGAGTATAAATGCTGAATAAGGAACATAAAGGTTAGGAAGAAGAAGCTAAAGTATCCCTATTTGTTTTGCAATACCTGCTATGGCATCAAAGATCATCCATCTCCCTCTTCATTCCCTGTTCTGAGACTGAATCTTGTTTTTGAAAATTCAAAAGGAGATGAAAGCAAAGGATAATATCACAACATTCTGAAAATAGAGGGGGGAAATTCCTCAGCAGAAACAGTGCTTCCGTCATCTTACTTACATAATTAATTTTTTTTTAATTATGTAAGCCACAACCAAAGAAGAAATTTGAGGTTTTTTAAGATGTACTTATTTGCATGTTTCCAAACAATGTTCTCATTTTTCTTTGTCTTGAATATAGGCCTCAGATTGTTAGAAATAAAAGGCCCAACCATTTACTAGAAAACCAGCTGTGTGTTTATTTAAATTACAGTCTGAAGTTGCTTGAAATCTGAATTCCTTTTGAAACCTGGCTTGGGACTCCCAGATTCTCAGCCTATGACAACCCTTTCAGGGCACTGGCCTGGTTTTGCATGCTAAACATGGGGGTTGTACCTGTGTTTAAAATTCAATCATATTCTCCTACTTATAGGGGACATAATTCTGCAGCCCCTTGAAATTTGGGGTTGAATATAGACTAACATAGATTGAAAACTTTTAGAGCCACCATCCTTAAGTATCCATATACATAATTTCAAATGCAGTGGAATCACTCACTTGCCTAACATTAAACATGTTTGTAGATTATAGGGCATGATGGAGTGATATGTCCAATTGCAGTGAAGCTCCTGGTTTGAGAATCAAGCCCAGCTTCAGACATGCTTGGCACAGTGACATGAATAAGTCACCAGCCCCCTGCTGCCCACCAGCTCGAGATACCCAGCAAGGCAGTGTCAGGGGCTACAGATTGGCTCCTTGCAGGTCCATGGTCTCCACCTTCACACCATGCTGGTATGGCTTCAGTCTTCCAAGGACTGAAATGTCATATCGGCCCACTTTGACTTTCTCTTAATTACAGGGGTTTTCACTTTGTTCTTCAAGCTGCAGACCCAATCAGGAGAGATGTTCTTTTTGTTCATTGAGTGTTTTTGTACCCACCACTTAGATGGAAAAATAGTATGAAGGATGGGATTTCATACTTTTAGCTGCTTTGATTCAGTAAAGGAAATACTTAGTGTGAGTAATGTCATCCTTAATCAGCCTAGCCCTTGCACACGCTTCAAAATACTTTGAAGTTAAATCAGTGCTGAAGTAAGACCTTTCTAAAGTTTAGCAGCCGAACAAGAAAGGCAATCTAGCTGTGTCAACATAATCAAGTATTCCAACAAGAACTGCGAGACGTAAAACAGGTTTGGAAATCCAGTATCTTCACAATAGATGGGCTATTCAGCATATCATTAAATTTAGGCTGTTGGATTTTGCGGCAGCTATATCAGTCCTTTCTCCAATATTGAAAGAATTCATATTAGTCACTTCGAATCTCAAGACATAAAAAAGTGGAAATAAACATTCATCAGAAAATTTCTTTCATGAATGCTTTATTTGAATTTATAACATATGCACAAAAATAAGAACAGTCTTTAGAATCATTTTGTGATACATGGTCACCAAACTGAGATTTACAGTGTCAATAGCCAAATATTTAATATGGGTTTGTTTCCATACATATACATTCAGGATGATGTTGTGACAAGCAAGGAGGAATTATGCAATGTGCTGCAGAAAGAAAGATGAAAATGTAACTGAACCTTTTAGTGTCCGTGTAGTTCACCAGCCTACATACAATTTATCAGGATGTTTTTAGAGCAAGTTGCTTTAACTTTGTGCAGAAAATATAGTTTGAGAGTGCTCATGTCAAACCTTTGACACTATGATTTGCATGTAGTTATATAAATACAATATACTTTCCTATCTAGAGCTTTATACATATGAAAACTTATTGTACAATAAAAATCTATACACATGGTGCTACCAGTTCAGCAGCTACTAACTTAAAGAATACATCTAAAAATATGATTGCTCAGCCTCTGAAATATAAAATAAAAGAGCAATCAGAAATGTTTTTTGTTTAAATAGTAATTTACATAAACATTTATCTCTTCATTTTCTCCATTTGCTTAGGTCTGGTAAAAAAACTCCCTGTGGTTGGCTGCAGCTGTGCTTGGCAAGAACTGTAGTTTTAAACAGTCCTTTTGTTTGTCTAAGGCTAAATTTAATATATTTGTAAAACAGTAAATATTGGCTGGCTTCTGTTCCAACTTTGTGCTATTATAATGCTGAATGACAAGTACCTAGCCTGAAAAGTTCTGCCAAGTGGGAATAGAAACTTGAATAATTTCCACATGTTAAAAGATGTGACAGTGAAAGACTGGCATTTATATGGCACCCCAGCATGAATCTCTCTTTAGATTTATACAGTATGCTTCTAAATAAAGCTATATTTTTCAAAACCTTTAAAAGCAGGTTTAGCTGCTGCTTGGTTATCAAGTAGTGCCACTTGTGCATCACAAGTTCATTTTATCTCCCAGGAGGTTTGATGAGAGAGCTGGTAGAAAGCAGCTTTATGAAGGTATTACAATCAGTTGCTCTAAGATGTATGTTAACCTGAGATAAGGAATAACAGTTTTATAGATTTTTGACATTACCACTGATTTCAGATTTTCATCCAGTGTGAGGATTTGAGGCGGGGGGTGGGGGGTGGGGAGAGTATGAAGAGCGTAGAGCAAAGGATTGCAAATAACTGGGGGGTGATGGGAAGGAACAGTCTGGAGTAAAGTGGAGGTGCTCTTCATCTGATATCTTGGTTCTTATTGTATGAACTACTAAATGATGGCAAAATAAATGGAATGTAGCTTAAAAAAAAAAAAAAGATATTACTGAGTTGCACAAAAGCAGTCAAAAAAAAAAAAGATAAGAGAGAAATAGACTGAGGGACAAAAATTGCTTTGAAGTACAGAGGCCTGTAATTTGATTTGTAAATAAGATGAACCTCTCTCCACCCAGGTTATGAAAGTAAGAATTGTCGTATACGGGTAATTGATAGTGACAGCTCTGGCACAGACAGTGTAGGAGGTGGTGTTATTGTTTGACATGCCCTGCATATGTAGATAACAAGTTAGGCTCTCGTGTTTGCCTACAAATTGTTGCTAAGCACATTTTGTACCCTTTATATTGATACTGGTTTCACCTCTTGGTTTCATCTCTGTTTCCTTTTAAGACAAACAAAATATGGAATATCATGCAACCTCCAGCTGCATCTTGCTGCATTTTAAGCTAATATATATTCAGATTCAGGGGAAGCCTGAAGAAATGGATATTGGATGGATTTAATATTCTTAATTATTTTTTCCTGGATTTTCAGCCTCTGTTGTTGTTTTCCAGATTCCCCATCCTTGAAAAAAATTAGTTGGAATTGATCTTGATTTCAATCACTAAGAAAATCCTGTTTCACAAATCCCACATCTCATGTACTTAGTGACCTGGTGAAGTGTCACCTTCTCTAGCTTTTATTTAATCATCTTCTGCATGTGCTTTGTGCCAGCAGGAAACATTTGTGACTTGGAAAAAGAAAAATCTGCTAATGAATGTTCAGTCTCCACATAGCGCTGCTAAAGATGAGCCTAAAATACTGACCCAGATATGAATGTTCCCAAAAACATTCTGTCTTTATGCTGGTGGGTTTTTCTCCAACTAAGAATCCCAAGCACAGTCAACAAATACAAATACAATGTAGAGTTAGGCTTGAGAGAAGCAAAGGGAATTAATATTTTACACACACTGCAGCTTTGCATTTCTGAAGGCTTTTTTGAAAGTATCTGTCCAAGGGAGTCTTGATCTGCCAGGAGGACCATGTGGCTGAAAGGAACGGGGAGACTGCTCCCTTATGCTGTGGGATTAATATATGTTCTGCTTGCCCACCACCTCACTGCTTCATATGACATGGCTTTGAATGCTTTAATTAGGAACATAAAAGGTTGGGGAAGTTATAATTTCTACTGGGAAATTGGTGCCTTTTAGTAAGTTTGCCCAGTCAGAGAACAATAATCTCCCTTCAATACCTTTTGGTCCCTGAGATTGACTCTTCCAGCAGCTCACCTCAAAGATGTTAGTTAAAAACAAACATCCCTGTTCCTGGGATGAGCTGAATGCCCTTTGGAGATTAGGGAAGATACTCAGTATCAGGCAAGGTCAGGTCCTAAACTTCTGCATACAAAAGAAGGTCCCAGTGGTGGAGATAGCATGGGTTCTCCAAATAAATGGTGACAGCTACCTTGCAGAGCCATTGCTCCCTTTGGCTGGGATAAGCTAACTGAAGAAGAACCCACAGCCTGACTCAACAAAAGCAACTGAAAGTCAGCAAAGCATTTAAACACTCAGAAATCAGAGGAGGGAGGGAACAAGTCATATTGGCCAACAAAAGCTTATAAACCAGCTGACTGTGGAAAAAGACTTCTTGGCTCAGAGATGCTTTACTGTTTCCTCCGCTCATAGTTGCCTTCCAAAGTGGATTATTATACTCCCAAATGCCCTAGTATTTTGCTCCTTCCCTTTTTTGCATGACTCACAGCATTGTTATAAATCACATTGTGCCTGTATGATTTAAAAAAAAAAAAAAAAAAAGATAAAAACTTCACAAGAAGGGAAAAAATAATCATAATTCTATAATGTCATCTTATACCACAGAAAACCGTGTACATTTTTTCCCCATACAGGACTTACTTCACATAAAATAGTTTTGAAACCAATAATGATAAAGTTCCTTCTTCCCAACAGAAGTAGAATTGTTTTTTCACCCCAGTTTGGTACATAAATATAAGAAAATAGTCTTTGAATATTTACATCCATGTGTTCTAAATGTTATTTCTTGACATATTTAATTCTCATTTTCTCTCCATCCACGGGCATTCTTTCCAAATTTATATACTAATCTCCGACCATCCACACGTTCCAGAATTTCTCTTTTATAATAGTATCTGTTAAAATGAAAACATAGAAAAATATTTAAGATTAAATTCACCTACAGTCCTAAAAGGCCACTGCCAGTTAGTCAATTCCTCAGTGAGCTGAACAGTCTTTATTTTCTATTGATATATATATAAAATACCAAAAATTGTCATAACTGAAAGACAGAAAAGAAAAAATGTTTTCTTTTTACTTTGCATTGTTTTCTGTTTGAATTTAACCATATTTTAGTTCATAGTTCATTGCCATATTTATCACACACTCTTATGAGATTCCATGGGGTATTTTCCAGATATGTCAGGATCTGAAATCAGACCAGAAAAGAATCTCTACTTCTGTTTAAAAAAAATATTTTGAACTTTCATATATTATGGAGAAAATGCTTAAAAATTTAAAGCAAAGAACAAAGAAAATCCTCTCATAGAATTTGTAAATCTATTTTAAGATAATGGTTGGGGGGTATGACTAGTTTCTAAATGTTGGAAGTCTCTGGCCATTGAGTTGTACATGAACTTCCAGCTTGCTGCAACCATGTTTCCTTTCTACATTGGTTGCTTGTGTGGACAGCAACAGAATGTAAGCTATATGTATAAAACAGGGATGGATGTTGTATATATACGTATTACAGAACACAGAAACAAAAGGGGAAAGAAAAGACAAAGAAGAACAAAAGGTTACAATCTCAAAACTAGCAGGTAAAACTCAGTTGTCAGAGAAAGCAATGAGTGTTGCTGACAATTCATTTTTAAGTCAACCAGATTCTCTATTCAGATCTTCAGTTTTCACATGACCCAGTCTTCTGCACCAGTACCTCAGCTCACCTCATAGCCCGGCTGAGTTTCTCATAAGTCATGCTGCTGTTGTTTTTCTTCTTTCCCCAGAGCTGAGCCACAGCTTCGGATTTTAAAAATCTGAAGACACCTTCTGACCGGTCTTCCCATTTGATTAATCCTGGGTTTTTCTCAGGATTGAGAAGAATGTCTCGAATAAATTCCCACAGATGAGTTCCTCGAGGGTCTGAAAGAGGAAAACGGGCAGGAGTGTCTAAAGAGGTCTCTGGACTACACTTGCCATTTTTATGTTATGTTCTTACAGTGTGTCATCTAAAGATGATGACCACTCGTTAGGGACAAGCCATAGTTCCTGGAGTGCAGGACCCTCACCTTGGAGAAATATAGAGGAAAAAATGCTGATAACCTTTACACAGGCTGGAAATGTCAGCCTTCAGCAGTCTGAGCCCCGCGGCCGGCAGGTAGGAGCCCCAGCAACCAGGGGAAGCAGAGTCCAAACCACCTACTCCTTCCTTCTGCCTTTGGCACTGTTTCTACCCTGAAGATAGCATGTTTAAGTCTTCCCCTCATCTCATTTGGCCATTTTTCTTGATAGTCTTCTACAGCATGGCATGTAACCTGATATTGTGTGGTACGTGAAACAGCTGAGGTACTGAGTCTCCATGTGTTTAAAAGACAGACAGAAGGCAAAGGAGGTGAAATGCCATTCCACATCAATGAGTATTTGGTCCCAGATCTCTTAGATAGACTTAAAGAAGTAAGAAAGCGTAGAATGGACAGAGAGATAGTGACAAAACAGGCTAGGCTAAATTGTATGTGAAAAAAAAGTGTAAAAATGTTGGACTGCTATATCAAAAAAGGCAAGAACAAATTTCTAAGTACAATAGGTACACCTTCCAGTTTAAGCACAAATCCATCCCATAGCTACTGTAGAGATGGTACCAGAAAGCCCTGGTCAAAAAAATTAAATCCAGATATAGTAGTTTATGAATGAAGAATAACAAACATGGTGCCAAAGTGGACCAAAAGTATAGCCATCCTTTTGTCTGACTTCAAAAGCATACAAGGGTTTAGAGCAAATTAAGAAGGAAACAAGCTAGTCAAAGATGTGAGGGTAAATAGAAAATGGTATATAGTGCAACATGTGCAGAAGTAGATTTTGGTCAACTAATCCATTATTTCTCTTTGTTATTATAATTGTTTTCTAGAACCAACAAAATGGGGACCTGGTCTATCTGGACATCTGTAATAGATCAATAGTCAGTAACCAATAAATCATGACAGGGTAGGACTGAAGAAGCTGGAAATGCGGGGTAATCCAGCATGGCAAAGTGACCTTTTCTATATGCCAAGTCTGTAACTGAGTTCCTAGAAACATAGAATATCTCAAGTTGGAAGAGACCTACAAGGATCATCGAGTTCAACTCCCTGCTTCTCACAGGACTACCTGAAACAAAACCATATGCCTAAGAGCTAAGTTCAGATGCTCTTTGAACTCTGAACACTTGGTGCTCTGAACACTTCCCCAGGGAGCCTGTTCCAGTGACTGAGCACTCTCAGTGAGGAACCTTATCCTTATATCAAATCTGAACTTCCCTTGATGCAGCCTTTGTTCTCATTCTTCATGTCTTGTTACTGGTCACCAGAGAGAGAAGATCAGCTGTCCTCGGCTGCCCTCCTTGAGGAAGTTGTGGATTCTGGTGAGCCTTTCCTCAGCCTTTCTCTTCTCTAAACTGAACTAATTACTTCAGTTCTTCACAAGTCTGTCTTCAGACCCGTCCTATCTAATCCTTTTATTAGCAACCTTGATATACACACAGAAAAAGGAAACCAAATATCTTTGTGCAGATAAAAAGTCCAGGAGTTCTGGTTGGGCAAAGTCATGGAGCAAGCTAAGAAGAGTCAGGAAGAGACAGCTAATCTGGAGACTACAAAATAATACTAAATACTACAAAATGCAGTGTAAGACCAATATTCAGGTTTTGTATTATAAGTAGGGAAGAACACAGGATGCAGAAGACATACACAAGATATTTTCATCATTAAAGTCTCAGTAAAGTACACTAATGGGACTGTAGCAAAAAGTCACAATTATGGTAATGCATCGTCAGAGTCATGTTGACTCAAAACTAGAAGAAAAAGAAGATGAAGGGAGAGGAAATACTGAGAGGAGAAGAATGTGGCAGGATTGAGGGGCAGGTTCTTGCTTGTGGTGCCATGCATGTAAAGTTCTGCAAGGAGACACTGATCAGGGTCTCTGGTGCATGCTACACCCAGCATGCACAGGCATGATCATGGCCATGCCCACATACAAACCTTCCTAACTTCCTGAGTCTCCTTCATCATTCTTTTACTCCAGTCCGCTAGCCCAGCTCAACACAGAACAGAGACAACTGCTTTCTGGTTGCTTCACCCTAAGCCCTCAAAACTAAACTAACTAAACTAAACTAAACTAAGCTAAACTAAACTAAACTAAACTAAACTAAAATAAAATAAAATAAAATAAAATAAAATAAAATAAAATAAAATAAGCACACTTTGAAAAATATAACAAAACTGAGTCCAAAATAACATGAGCAAACAATACTAGAAACAGTCAGATCCTTGGAGGATTCAATCACAATAATGATCTAATCAGTTTTGATTTCAAAACGCTTCCTTTACCTTCCCGAAGGGGATTTGCTTTTAATGTGTTTCTTTTCCTTCAGTCAACCAACCATTATAAACATGGATGTCAACTTACTGTGCTTCTTGGTGTGGGACTTTGGAGTATGATCTTGCATTTTTTTCACATCTGAAGAATCTGTAGAGAAGGAAAATGAAGCTTATTTGTAGATTTGATTAAAGGCTTTACAGTGACTAGCAAGTTGAAAGAAATAAAACCACAAAAAAGAACGAATATCTCTTTTAAAGCTAATACATTTTCAGAAGGTAATCTAAGTGAGGAGGAAGGGGGAGAGTTTTGTTTTCTGTACTATATGAAAATCAGCATATTTCACAAAGAGACCATTGATGAATAAAGAATGAATGCAGAGATAAACATTTGGCTTTTGAAACCTAAATTTGATTAACAAATACCTCACCTTATGTTACGTGTGAGAGAGAGAAAAATAAGATGATCATGTCTATAAAAGGAATGCTCAATTGTCCCATTATGCCTTAGTCTTTGCAGAAGCATGTATCATTGGGGGCTTATTTGTTTCTGAAGAGATGATCTAATGTGAAATGTATGCACTGGTACCAATGCACTGAATACTTACCTTGACTTAAACCTAATGAACTGNTGCTGGTAGGAGTATTTGGCAGCTGGATGTGGATATACTGTTTCGTGGCTCAGAGCCATAGAAACAAGCCATTTCTCATCAATGGTACTTTATCACCTGCAGCCAGCCGGAGGAGGAGCAGGGTTTCTGGCACAAGTGTTTCTTCAGAAATGAAGAAAAAGAAAAGTTCTCCCTGTTCATGACTGTAACCTACCTCACAGTCTGCACGTTCAACCCTTCTGCGCTAAACCACTGCAGCTTGGCTCTGCTCTTGTCTTTAATGAATAGCTTTCATCTGATCACTCTAAGTCTCACAAAATCTGTGGGATAGTCCTGAGAGGTGGCTCCTTCCCTGTTTGTTTTTCAGAACGCTTCGTGCCTGAATTCCATAAAGCAAAGCTTAAGGTCCCACGCACGTTTTCCCAGCTTCTTTGAATGCACAATTACCATACTTTTCAAGGAAACCAGGCATTTACATGGGAAAATGACTCACAGGAAATAATGATTTGCATAGAACTTGTCAGATTTGCACAAGCAACTGCAATAACTGCATGTGAAAAGGCAGATGCAAAGATATTCACACACTTGCTTTATTCATACATAACTGGAAGCATAAACTGAACAGGTCAGTGAGGATAAGCCAAACCTCCATTATTCTGAGCCTGACATAATTATTGTCCTTTACCCTTAAGCAGCAATCAAGCTCTAAGACATTTTGCCTTCCCGCTCTCAAAGACCAGGAAATAGCCTGAACCTCACTCAGCTTGTGGGGAGGGGGGAAGTAAAATGAGCCTTATTTCACTGCATTTCCTCAGATTATGATTCCCTTGATGTTATTAAAAGTCTGTGGGAACCTAGTCAAGGACAGAAGGACCCAGTCTTTTATTTGGCCTCTTATATAAATCCGCCTCATTTTAAAATCACACAATGCACTTCCAAATGTTTATTATGCTCCATTTGACTGGAGATTTATTCTTGGAAGTTTAGTTGCCTTCTGCCTGGCTGGTTATTTATTCTGGATTTCAGCTGTGTAAATAGTCTCCTGCTCTGCCACCACTCCTATGTGGAGACCGGTTTCAAACATGCCATGTTAGGAAGCTGTGGCCTGACAGATGAAAAGAGTTATGATGTAGTTTCAACAAAGCTGTCTTGCAAAACTTTGGACAAAAGGTAGTACAGTATTTGCATATGATTCAGGAATGAGCCATTTTTTTACAGGATATACAAATTCAGTTTTTACAGGAAGCTGTGCCCTTGGTGTGCCACCCTAGCTCTAGGCTTAAGCAGTCAATGGGTAAACACACTGTGCCAGGATCTTGACAGGTCCCCAGTCCTGTTAGAGAGCTCAGAAATCCTGGTAGCCATCTTGTGAGAGTGGGTGGAGGTGACGGAGAAAGCAAACAGCTTTAAAGTTTGGTCGTTTTCCTCTTCTGGTCAGGTTTTATCTCTCTCCCTCTTTATTTTTTTTATTTTTTTTTTTATTTATTGCTGAATGCATTAGTTTCAACTGTATATCACTTGGCAAGTCCAGCTGTGCTACAAGGCCAGGGAATGCAGTGAACAGGCAGGCACAGAAGCTGTGACTGCTTGGGCGTGCTGAGGCACAGAGTTGCCCCCAGTGAAGAGACAGTGCCTGCAAGGCTGCATCTACAGCAGTGTGCTTTCCTTTCTCATCCTCCCATGACATCCACTGCTTTCTCCCTTGGGTCTCTTTGCTTAACAGCCTTCTAAGAAAGACCTGCCCCCTTTCTCACTCCCCTGCCATCGCTGCTCTCCTCTTTTTCCACTGCTTCACTCTCTCACCTCTTCCCATTGGTGCCTGTCCCTTGGACATGGCCCACAGAGTGCCCCAACATATGGGCACAGACTGCACTTTTGCTGGGCACTACTGCAGATATGTTTGCTCCTTCTCCTGCCCCTTAGCAGGTAGATTGTATCTCTGCCCCATGGAAACACCGTGGAAGGGTCAAGAAGTATGCAGTACCTGTCCTGCTGTCAGCTGAGATGAGCTCCAGAAGGAAGCCCTTCCGCTGTAGCATCTGCAGAGGACTTCATGCCTGACCTACAGCTCCCCCAGGTTGACCCAAAACTCAGCCCCTAGAAACCTACTCAGCATGAACCACTGGCTCACTAGGAAAACACAGACACTTCTGGAAAAGGAACATGGCACTCACTTGCTCATTCCTACCTACACCACAGAAAAGTGTGGTGGAGCTGAAACATCATATCTCTCTGATGCTAACATCTTCCCCTTTGACTCAGTCATTCTAAAAGACACATGGAGATTCCATATTATTTGATCTTCTTTGCCTTGACAGAGAGAAGAGAGAAGCATTTCTTTAAAGCAAGCTATTGTAATAATGATAGCTGAAAGTGCTGTCAAGATCAGTATTGCATGGTTTAAAATGATTGCAAGCTCAGATTCAGCCCTACAGCAGAAGACCACAGAGACTATATACATTAGTAGCTCTGGGATAAGTGACAAACAATTAACAATATAATTACAAGTTCCTTACCAGGAGGGTGGTGACTAGGTGTCGTCATGGAAATCTGAGCACGACAGAATGTTTTACTGTCCAATAGCTCTGGGAATCAAAAAGTAGACATTTAAAGACTCAGGCAATAAAACCATCTTAGAAATTCATGAAGTATTGTGATGTTAGTTACCTACTGTGCTACCATAACCACTGTCATACAGGTAATTCTCTTCTTTCCAGGACACCATGATTGATGGATCTGAAGCTAAAGGACAGAAAGGAAAATCAGGTCACTAAAAGAACTTTTTTTAGCAGAGCTGAATATTGAGAAAGGAGCAAACAAGAAATGTGCAAGAAAAACAGTTGTGAAAGGAACCAAGAAGTGAAAGGGCTATGTGTGAAATTATTTCCTTTCACTCAAATCATGGATGGGGTTTTCAAGACTCAGTCAAATGTACTTAGAGAAAGCTCTGACTTTTAGAAATAATGTAGTAGGGTCTTCCTTCTCCTGGCTACTATATCATTTATGTCTGTCCTTGAAGGAGGTTTCCTATGCCAGATCAACTCTAATTCTCCCCAACCCAGCCCTGAATTCTCAGCCCAGGGTGATTATATCAGTGCTTTGGTGCCATAGAGGTAAGTGTCTTCTCAAATATCTAGTAAAACAGGAGGATGCTTGTAATAACCATTTATTTCTATAATGACAGAACTCAAAAGTCCCCTCCAAAACAGAGCTTCATGTTTAAGCACATAGTGGGAGACATCAAAGCCTAATCCTAGATGAAGGACCATTTTACTTCAGGCAGATGAAGTTCCTATCTTTACCTTAAAAAACACCTTAATGATTGAAGAGCAATAATGTTTAGTAACCTTCTGGTCAGATGGATCAATGTAGGCAGAAGAGAAACATTGCCTTAATGACCCAAACACTGATCAGGAAATTAGTCTCTTCATAGTGCATTTTTGAAGTCAGAAGCCTTAAAAATCTCGTTTTCTTTTTAATCCAGGTCAGAAAGAATGAGATAAAAGGTTCAAATCTAGGTTTTACTTCTTTTCATCTTCATATAAATGAAATAAAACCCCCCAAAATTAGTTGTATCTAAATCATCACGTCTGGCTGACACATTCCACTTATGACACAGGAATTTAGGAGGTATGCTATTACTATAGCTGCATGTTTGGGCACCCCTAGCTTGTGTTCCTACAATAGCGCACACCCTTTGCTTGCTTGGACACCTGATCTGCCTAATGTTGCCTCTGAAAACAGGTCTTACCTAGCCAGAACATGAGAAGATAGCTTGTCTTCCTGGTTTGGCCTTTTTCAGTACTCATGTCTTCGCAGTTGTGATGGTCTGCTAGGATGAGGCAGGCTTCCCCTCTAAACAACCAGCCTGGTCCCTGCTCGTTCACAAGGAGTCCCTTCTCTAGCAGCCCCAGTCAGCATCATCTGCTCCTCCCCATGCAGAAACTAAACCCACCTCCACTGCAGTGGTCAACATTCCCAGAGGCCCTCCACACCACACCTGATTCACCACAGCTAGAAGTACCATCATTTAGTCCTGAACTTTGACATTTCCAGGATATGCAGCTGAGGTACTTTGCACTGCACTGTTTATCTCTAGTGGGAAGAGAAGCTAATATTATACCAAGATCTCATAAAACAGGACTTAAAAGATTACTGTAGTTTCCTATATGGCAAACACTGAGGCTGCTCTGTGCACTACGAGGGCACTGGCAAGGAATGTATTACAGATTGCACTGCAAGAAGGTGAATAGAGGCTGATCTCTTCTGGGTTAGCTGAGTAAGCAGGCTTGCAGCATTTATCAGAGACACCACACACTACAAATCTGTATTTGTTCTGCCAGGAGATACTAAAACATCACTCATGAAAAAAAACACATACAAAGAGTTTGGGACAATGGGATAGAGAGTGCCTGGATACAGACAGAGGTGCTCTCGCAAAGGAACCAGGAAAATAATTGTGCATGAAAAAGAAGATTGAATCCAGCTGAAGTTCTTTTCTTGGTCAAAAATATCCTTGTAGAAAAGGGATGTTGTTATGAAAACACTGGGGAAAAAAAAACTGCCACAGGAAAAAACGCAGATTCGGTCAAACCAAATTACTACTTGTATTTCAGTTTCATTGAAACGTGAAGAAATCAAAATGTAACTTTTCTTTTTTCTCTCAAAGTTGTTTTATTTGGAAATTTCCCTGTTTCAAACATTAACAGAACTTCACAACAAAGTGTTTTTTTCCTCTCTTCTTTAAAGCTGAGAATACTGTGAAAATTGTTGTTTTGAAAGCTGCTGAATGAAGCATAGAATGAAATCCTCTACAAAGCTGCACTCACTGAGCACTGCAAATTATTCCAACCCTGAACATCAATATAGACTGCTGATACTGCAGAAATCTCCGAGAAAAAGTGACCACATGCAAACTAAGATATGGTGGTACTACTCAAAACTTGAAAAAGTAGACTTTGACTGATATTTGTTTTAGTTCTTTTATTCTGCATGATATGCTTTCCATTTTATGTAATGCCATTTTGATATCTCTTTCTTGGAATGGATGTCTTCCACTTTTTGTCGCCATCAAAGAAAGTTATCCAACTGTTACTCACCTGTTTCTTCTGTCTTCACAATGGTATTATGAGATTGGTACATGTCACTTCCACACTGGCCTGCAGGAAAGAGTATGACAGATCGGATATACGGCAACGAGCACAGAAGAATCATAGATATTAGCTCCAAGCTGCCAGTGTATAGGTATTAGCTACCAGTGAGCCAGAGGGCTAATTTTAGAGTTCCATTAGAGTGAGAAACATACCCTTTCTCCTGGTCCTTCAGACCTTATGTCATATCTAAACAATTTAGTGATACAATGAATGGCATATAAGCAGCTTATAGGAAACTAGCAAATCAGATCTGCCAGGTCAGTCTCTAGGGAATGTAAGCAGCTTCTGAAGATAGAATAATAGAATATAATCATAGAATTGTCTAGGTTGGAAGGGACCTTTGAGATTCATCCATCAACCTAACTCTGATTAAAAAGAACAACCCATCACTAAACCACATCACTAAGCACTATGTCAACCCCTCTTTTAAATACCTCCAGGGATGGTGCCTCAACCACTTCCCTGGGCAGCCCATTCCAATGTTTAATAACCCTTTCAGTGTAAGAATATTTCCTAATATCCAATCTGAACCTCCCCTGGTGCAACTTGAGGCCATTTCCTCTTGTCCTATCAACTGTGACTTGGGAGAAGAGACCAACCCCCACATCTCTACAACCTCCTTTCAGGCAGTTGTAGGGAGCGATAAGGTCTCCCCTCAGCCACCTCTTCTCCAGACTGAACAATTCCAACTCTCTTAGCCTCTCCTCATAAGTCTTACTCTCCAGACCCCTCACTAGCTTTGTTGCACTTCTCTGGACCTACTGCAGATCTCAGAATTCAGGCCACTGTACATATGTCTCTGCTTGACATCTATTTACCATTCCATTTTAGGTGCTGAAGATTGCTGTAAAGCAATTGCCCTGCTGTCCCAGCAGCCTGAGTGAATTCCTGCAGGCTCATATGGCACAGATGTTCCCCATTGATATCAAATTCCTGGAACGGTATGCAGTTGGCATCCAGTTGGTTGGTATCAAGGAGATGCTGCAGCCACTCCCAGACTTGAAACTTAGTCCAGTACTGTGGGTGTATTTCATGCCACTGTGTTCCATAGAAGCTGCTGGACACTAGAAAACAGAACAGGTATTTACTCCCTTTGTTAGGATCACATGATTATCTAGACGACAAGAAAGAGCTATAGCTAAATTGCATTCCCTGGAAGTCCACAGATCTAGATTCTTTTCTCAGTCTTCAACACTAGTTCTGTATCTGTTCCTGGAGAAGGTATTGTTTTGGTTTTTTTTTTTACTTAAGTTTCCCAACTAAAAACTGGGAATTATTGCATTACATGTCTCTTGGCAGATGAAGTAGCAATTAGTTTATTTATGTTGGCCAAATACACCAAAATTCTTTGATGGAAAAGACCTTACAGAAGTACTGTTGAAAAGGTATATTGATTTTTTGTGGGAAAATAAATTTAATGCATCAGAAAATTATGGAAAAGCTTTGCACAATTCTCATGACATGGAAATTTTCTTTGAATAAGGTATTAATAAGGACTGAATATGAATTGTGGGATTCAATCAAAGAATGGTAAAAGCCAAAGCACTTTCATATTGCCCCACAATAAAAACCTATAAGTATGGCCCACAGCTTCTTGATAAAGCTCACTTTCTGATGAACACATGTTATTTCTGTAGTCAAGTAAGGTTATTTCTGATTGCAGTTGTAAAACTAATTTTTAATTACAGAAGCTGGCTAATATTATTGTTAGAATGCCTGAATATTTTCTTGGCAATCTTTTAAGCTACTCTCAGTTGTATGACATCAGACAACATAATTTACATGTGCAAATGAGAGAAAGTATATGTGGGGATGGAATAATTATATATGATAAGAGCAAAGGCAGTACTGCCTTGGTCTGCCCTCACAGAAGGGTTGACAAAAGGAGTTAAGTACAACTTATTCCTTGGGAAAGGAGGGCAATGGAATATGGCAGGCAGAGCTGGCAGTATGGTAAAATGCTCACAAGTGCATGAAGGCTTTAAGGATGAAGTAATGAGAGACTGCAGAGGTAGTTGAATTATGGGAGGAGAAAAGATTGCCATGGCCTAGGTCCAGGATGTGGCACCAGTCTGTTCTCAATCTCCTCAAGATTACCCACACAGATGTGAGAAGTACTGACAACAGTGGATATTGCTAGAGGACCACAAGCAACAGAGTTGGTACACCTCCCCTCAGGTCCCACTGGAACTGACGTCTCTTTGGTTGAGATACAGTGCACAATAATAGTTTCTAGGTAAACACAAAAAAGCCCTACAGTTACTTAGGTTTCTTTATCCATATTAGCCAACAAGGTCTGCATCAGTACCTTGGGGAGTTTGCAGTGCTGTTTCTCACCCTCTTATTGAAGGATTTGGGGAACGAGTGTGGAAATGATTAAGAGTGTGTTATATCAGAATATCTAGGTTTGATGGACCCCTCAAGTTTTTCCTTAAAAACAAGGGTTTTTTTCCTTAAAAACCTAGAAATACTAGGTATGTATTTCTATCACTTCAGAAGGGTAAGGAAATTTCAGAGACCACCAGACCCCTAATGTAAATGCCTTTAGTGAGAGAAAAGAGTAGCTAGGTAAAAGGAAATGAAGTGGTGAATGATGTAGAGGGCTGGTCTGAGCTTTCAGCTTCCTATGCCTCTAAAACATAAGTGAATTCTGAGAAGTTACACACTGGAAACATGAAAATAGATCCTACCATTTCCCTTCATTAAATCCTGTGCAAAATGAAACTCTGTCGGGATTTTTTTCTATATGAATCTATTACAAGCAGATCAGCACGTTTATTAAGAGCACTCTTAAGAATTCCTGTGTATTTAGAAATCACGCATAAAAAAGAACAAGAGTTTCATTGAGTGGAAACTTTCATTGTAAGTTTTGTTGCAGCATTAATTGGATTAGAAGGACAACTTCAGTATGTGTTTATTTAGATGTTAAAGGTTTAGCCATTAACTGAGTGATTAAAAGAATTTTAAAATTGTATCAAACACTACATATACGTAGATATAAACACATTTTTGTATAGTCCTATAGCCTTATAATGAGAAAATATTAATAAAAAAAAAGGTTCTCAGGTCACAAGTTATTTAGTGCTCTAATGCCAGTCTAATTTGAAAGGTATCGAGTAATTTGAGCTGAAAAAACAAACACAGTAAAGGAGAAAAGAAGACTATTCCACTGGAAAGCCAGAGGGATGATTAGCACTAAAGAGTAATGTTGGTTCAGAAAAGGCTTGAGGGGGGAAGGTAAAAGAGAAAGAATTCTGGACTGACAAGAGAGAACTTTCAGCACCATTAAATTCATTTTAAGAAAAAGAACTAGTAAGGAAATGAAGCATAGACTGGTCACTTTTCAAAACAGTGTTACAAGTTTCAGCTTTTTATGAATAAAGTAAAAAATGGATTTTTTTCTTACCAGAAGTGAGACTTCTATAAATTAGTATTACTGAAAGATAGTGTTTGTGCATAGTGTGTAATAGCCCCCTCCACCCTGCCTCTCCCTCAAAAGTATAGCTCAGAGACATTGAATTCCTCTTACCATTGCATGTGGAATATCCATCTGTCCAGGAAGGCTGCTGGTGGAGTAGATTGCTGCTGGAATTGATACTCATTCTGCCAGCTCCTTCCAAAATCATGATCTGTAAATGAATCGAACAGCTTGCTTAGTGAGTGGTCCAAAAGGTAAATGTCAAAAAAAAAAAGTAAAATCCACTGAAGGTGTAGTGAGGAAGACAATTCCATTTGTAGAAGATACAACTGAAACCAAGAACATGTTGCCACAACCCCTTTTCCGCTGCCACAAAATCTTCTTATGATAAACATTACCATGATTGATTTGCATATGCAAGAAGCAAGTTTCTACAGCTGCCCATCCATAAATGAATAATCTGTAGTCACAAATGAAGGTGAATGAAAAGACAAGGCTCCAGACAGAGCAATACAGGAAAACTTTCAAGCTTTGATAAAAGAAATACAAAATAGTTTTACTTTATTTTTTCCCCTAATATAAAGAGAAATGTGGTTTAAATGTGCTTTTTTTTTCCTGGTCTTTTTTTCATTTTTAGGAGAGAGAAAGGACTTTTCAGTAGCTGCAAATGAAACCACACATTTGACAGTAACCATGGTCAGAAACTCCCTCACACAGAAGGACCCACATGTTAATTCTACAGGGAGGTAATGATACGGGGAATATCTTCTCAGCTGACCTATTTTCTTAATCTGACCTGCACCAACAGTGTCCATAACACTTCTCAATAACAAATATCATGCATTTCAAACCACTGAAAAATCAGACAGTAAATTCTTGTAAATGAGACAGCTATTGTTACAGTAGAAATGGCATTTTGGAGTGACACCACCCTGAAGATAGCATTCCCTCTTTTAAGTGACAGGGACTTTCCTTTCATACCACTTTTCCTATCATAGCATTAGCACCATGAGTAAAACTGTCCTTTATTTTATTTATACTGTAAAAAACTCACCTAATTATATGATATTCTAGAAAAATATCATATATTTATCACATGCTTAATCATTCCAATGAAGGTATACAAAATTCCCCAATTGCAGGTATTAGTTTGTCTTTCAGTGGTTTGAAGTTGCAAAGTTTAAAAACACACATTATAACTCTAGACATTCTTAAAGAGTTTGGGAAAGTAATTTGTTAAATATTACAAAGGCTTCAGATTGTTATTCTTACAGAAATACTCAGAAAGCAAGCCAAACCTTTTTTCAAAAATATTCTAAATTGAAAGCTACAAAGTCTATAAAAATTGAACTTTAGTCATTAGGGTGCATGCAGTCAGACTTCAACCCAGAATTAAAAAGAGGATGAAATACAAAATGGAGTTGTGAAAGTTAAAGTCACTGGTCTTGGCTGTTTATCCACTGAGGCTACACCCTGACTCCCAAGAAGCTCATACCAGGAAAACTTTTTTGTAGAAGAGGGGTCACTAGAAACACAGCCTGAAAATGACAAATTTGTGAGTCTGTCCCCCCCGCCCCTCTCTCTTTGCTCCCTGCCAGATATATCTATATGTTTGGAGAGGAGGAGAGAGAGAGAGAGGTTACTGAGAATTGCTTAAAAATCCAAAGCCTTAGGACTTTTATTACAGGGAATGATGTAACTTAGTTCAGGGCCTTTTTTTTTGTGTAGCAAAATGGCAAAATAGCAAAATTAACCCATGGATGTTCTAACAGTAATTTCTGACCATTAATTCTAGGCAGTCTGTGACCACCAGTAAGAAGAATTTAATTTACCATCGTAGGTATGTGGGGATATAATATATTACCATTGAGAGAGATTTATTGTCCCACTCTGACCAAATAAAAGATGACTGTCATACCAGTCAGTATAATTTTGCAAGTTAAAAGAGAGACATTTTTTAGTCTGATGTTAAATCAAAGTGACTTAGTATTTTGAGGGAGAAAGTGTAAGGAAGCATTTGAATTTATTATACTGTTTATACAGATGTTCAGTATGTAGCATTAATACAATTTATCTCATATACTTGATATATAAGGACTTTTAAACAACAATGCATGTTTGACAGTCAATTCTTAGCCTTCTGAAATTATACAGGTTAATGATATATCAAGTTATTTATTTAACCTGGGTTTTAATTATTTAAGACAACTAGATATGAATGAATGAATGAATGAAATATTAATGATAAAGACCTTATTACAGTATCAGATGAAAGTGAGGTAGCATAACAGCTGTTCTGGGAAAACTATAAAGCTTGAGGATTATCAAAACACTCTTAGGGACTAAGAGTCCAGTAAAATTCACTTCTTTTTAAAAAATTACAGTATGCATTTAATATTAAATTTCAACTCACTGATCTGAAGTCACATTTTTAGAAGCCATCTCAGAATTTCACATACTGTGTTGTGTGGTTTTGTCACCTGCAGCTTAAGCAGTTTCTGGAATTCTACATAATTTTCATAAAAATGTATCTGGGAAAATCTGTGCATATGAATTAAAGTGATTTACGTGTTCCAGCTTCTGTGTAATTTTGCCCTGAAAATTCAGTCCAGGTGAATTTCCAGTCCAAAAGATCCTATGACACTTGAATTTAGCAGCTGAAGTTATGGATACTTAAATAACCAAATCATGTGTCTTGCATAGTTCCTCCCCCCCCCCACCCCCCCCAGCAGTAAGATCTAAGCACTCTGACAGCCTTTTCCCTTGATTCAGATTTCAGTTATTTTCCTTAAAATTCTTGTTCCCCTGTCTAACAATCTAGCAGAAAATTAGTCTCCACAGTAACCCTAAACAAGCTAACAGTATTTTCAGATAAATGCATAGAACTTGATTTATAAATTAATCAGTCAATGCATCCCATTTTGAAAGCTATAAGTTATCTCAACCAGAATAACTTCATTAATTTCCAATATCACCTGTAGGAAAAACAGTTCATGAAAGGAAGATTTTCCAATTTGACAGGAGAGCTTTAAAGCTTTAGCTTTAACCCAGATCTTCCCAAAGTTCTGCATTCAAAGTATTGGGTTTTTTGGTGCTTGAAATTTTTCAAGTCACCTCTTTTATCTTAAGGCAAGGGCGTTCCTTATTCAGTATGAATATAAAGTCTCACTAACAAAATTTCCACACCTTGCCTTGGAAATTTAAAGAATTACAATATTTTACAAAATATTACAAATATTTTACAAAATCTTTTACAAAATATTACAGTATTTTCTCTATGAAAACTTAGCTGTGATTTTCTCCATTTCATCCTATATATGCCTTTTTTTGATAGAAGTTCATCACTGATTTATGCTTATAGCAGTGTCTCAGTCCATACTTGGAAAGATTTTGAGTTAGGATATTGGAAGGAGCATGCTCTTCATTAGTTTAGGGCCAAATCCTCAACTCTCCCTTGTGTACAGACAAACCTGGTTACAGTGCGTGAAGCCTCAAGGGGAAGGACACAAAATATGTTCAGTTTTCTTTTAATCATATGCCATGTATCAAAGCAAACGGTGAATGAAGCCTGATTTCCTATGAATGTGTATCTTGTGGTTGGATTCTCTGGTGTCTATAAGATGTGAGTGCTGATTGAAGTTTTTCCCACGCTTGGGGCATTTGTAATATCTCATTGTCTCAAAGGCGTGATCTCAGGCTTAACACTCTTTCTTTCAGATGGAATATTAATAGTTTTTCCTCCTGTATTTGGCAGACATTTTCATTAATCCTGTAAGAACTTCATATCTTTGAGACTTCTATCCCATATCAAATTTAATTAAAATCAGTGACAGGACTAAAAGATTGTTACTAGCTAAATGCAAAAGCCAACATGCAAAGAGAGTAACCACAAAAGCCACATTTCCTCAGGAAACCATGTTAAAAAGTGATTTTAGCTGAGCTGAGATTTTGGAAAACAATATAAAATCCTGGGATATGTCTCACTACTAAGACATTGTACCTTATAAATGAAAGCAAACACAAAATGTCATATGTGTATACACACATGTACTTATATACACCTATATGCCTCCATGTGTGTCCATTGCAAGTGTCTATACACACATTTCCATTCTTTTCCACTGAAGAAGAGCCACAACTGGAGTAAACCTTTTAACATTTCTAGGAACGTTGCACAGTTATACAAATAACACTTTACTTAATCAGCAAGGTGTTCAGCCACAATCTTCCTAGAGAGAATGTTGTGAGAATTGATGAATGCATCCAGAAAAAAAAAATAATAATCTTTTGCCTATATTCAATCTATCAGCTGGTATTCAAAGACCAAACCCTGAAGGCTTCTCTTAGTGAAAGTTCTCACTGGAGCCAGGAGGAGCTCTGACCGAACCACAACCCAGCAACTTTGCAGTAACAGGACGTCATTTGCTCTATTTTTCTTGTCTTCCTTGACTGCTTGACCACTCTGAGTAAACAGCAGTAATGGAAATAGCAAGGAGCTATGGCCTGCCCATGGGGCAAAACATGGAGCATTGCAGAAAAACATATTTACAAATCCTTGAACCTTGAACACTGTATAGTGCACTCTATGCAAATTATTTTATTGCAGTACAGGTGTGCTGTGAAAATAAATTATTCGGATCCCCACTTCCACATTCAACCCAATGAGTCTTAACACCCAGATAATGAACTTTGCCTTTCTTTGAACAAGAATCTTTCAATAACACTCATATTAAATGACAGGAAAATGCTGAACACAGGATGAAAGGCAAATAACTAATAGAAAGAAAATGAGGAGGTCCTAAAGTACTACAACCAGGTTAATTTTTCTGATATTGATTTGTACAGTTAAGCAACACTGAACTAAATTAAGGGTCTCATTTATTACAAATATGAGGAGGCACCCATAGGGCCTACCACCTTCTGTTTTGTAAAGTTTGTGAAGTTACGTGCTCTCTGCAAAACACACAAAAAAAGATGTCTAAGTCAAAACTGACTGAAACTATTAAACTATGACTCCACCCGTAAGCTATGCAAAGTCTAAGAGGGACTTCTAGCTCAGACAAGCTCAATGCAGCTCCTCCTGGCGTGTCCCAAAGGGTGGATCTCCTTTGGTGTATTTGCCTATGGGATCCTTCCCTATTTTTCCCCTTTTACCATCATGGCTGAACTTCAAATGTAGATTTCACTTGGGCCTATTTTCTTTGAAGTATGTTATGTACACAGTGAAGTCGCAATCCCTGCTTTTCAGGGCTTGGAGTTTATAGAACAAGTATGTACAGAGTATGTTAAATATTTTAGATCATTCTGGCACCTTGGATTACAGTCAAGCACTTAAACAGCAATCTAAAATAAATTATACCAGGTAATAACTGCAGCTGCAGAGGAGTGGAATCTGGATTTTAATCTTTTTCTTGAAAAATCAAAAGAAAACCAAGTAGGCTGAGTTTTCAAGACACCAGAAACAAAGGACATGCACAACACAGCAGGTGGACCCGCTTTACACATATGGTTACATCAGAAATATAAATGCATTGCACTTGTATACGATCAATTAGTTGCTTTGCATTCTAATGACCTATTTTACATCTCCAGTTAGGAAAGCACAGGCACAAATTGAATATATGAATTTTGAGATTCTGCTTTCCTGTTATCATGAACTTTGGGTCTTCTTTTTTTGTTTGGGTTGTTTCTTTTCCCCTCTCTCATTTAGTGTGTATTACTACCAGGGTTGCAGGGTATTATTCTGAGCCACTGTGCCTATACATACATCTTAGGATCAGTTACACCTGACCCTAAGATTACCCTACGATCTCTATTTACCTGTTTTGCAAAGGTCTTATGTTCAGTCAAACTCCAAGGTATCCCTGCCACAGTTCATTTTCAGGTATGACTTTTACTACAGTGTGTTAGGATCTCTTTTGGATATGCAGATCCACATGTAGCCATCACACCCTTCTTTGTTTCCATTCCTTTGTTTTTGTGCTTGGAAAGCAGAGAGAAGCCTCAAAATAAACAACTAATCTGCAGGCTGATTCCCAGCAGGGATCTCCTTCACAAAAAAAAAGAAGTTCTACTTTGGACCACTTAGCTGTAAATTGCAAGTTACCATTCAGATGACAGCCTGCACAATTGGCCTGACTGACAACAGTCTCAAGACTCTCCACTAGTATCACTGCACACATAGCCAATAATTTTTTTTTCCAAACTCACTGAAAGCTTTGAAGAAAGTTAATATGAAAAAGCACTATGATCACACTCAGTATTTGTTGTATAACATACCGTGTTTGATGTATTTAATTTTTAGTCCATCATACATACCTCTGGGACACAGTAACAAAATGTGTTTATGAATCACACTGTGAGTGTGAAGCTCAAGGAATCATTTTCAAAAGAAAATTGTCTAAGTAATAGCCAAAAGTCTTTGTGTTCAGGATTCTAGTTTGGAGCTTTTTTCCCTTCTGCATCTCTGAACTGCACATTCCTATGCTGCTTTATTTTTGGTACACACAGCTGTGGTTCATATGCATAAACCCACTTTAGCATGTGCAAAACTGACTTCTGGTGAGGTTTCAGAGAACTGCATTGAGACCTTTATTGTTTAATGTTGCGGGCTTTTGGAAAGGAAGAGTTAGGTTTATTCTTTTGTTTTCTTTGAACCTTGTATATTAAATGTATACATGAAGGTAAACTGACAGACCAGAAAAAGGAAGATGAACAGAAAAGGTGCATTAAACATTCACCTACATTACAGATAGGCTCATGATAAACAAAATCAAATAAAGCTTGATTGGAATCTTTTATTGCTAAAGATCTGATTTTCATGATGAGCTACAAGGCAACTTTTGTAAGAGATATGTGGTGGTTGTTTTAACATGTTCATATGGATGCTTCAAAATCTTCTATATATATTTTAACTAAAGAGAAGCTTAGGTAGAAGAGTTAGGATCAAGATCTGTATCTGAGCTATCCTGCCGCTCCAGGGTTTGGTTCTTATCTTTCTCTTAATGATGTCATTTAAAGACAAAAACATAGTTCAGTTTCCTTTTTGAGAGAGAACAAAGTTCATTTTATGAATGTAAAAAAAAAAAATTAAATTAAAATTTACTTGATGGCATGCAAAGTTTCATAGACTGTTTTTCCTCCCACCTTTTTTCTTCATAATCAACAATCTTCATATGAACCGACTTAAATTTTCAAGATAATCATCAGTATAATGGAAATAAAAGGTACCATTTAAAAAGAGGTTTTGTTTGTTTGTTTGTTTTTCTAAATCAGAAGCAAACAGAAGGCCAACTGTGAACAGAGAGTCCTCAGGGCATAAATGTGTCTGGCAGTATTAACTGCCAAAGGTTGGTACTTCCACAAATTTTACCCATAGTTGTTACCTTATCAAAGGAAACAGTGAACCGGAACCTGCCACTTAACAAAGATCCAGCGTGTGGGATCCATTCTTCCCTGCCACATCACAGGCTAGATGTGCCTCTTCTTGCCATGCCACTAGTTTTTGAATGTGAAAAGAGATAATAATTTATTTTACTGTCAAAAAGCTCATTCTACATTTGTGGAAAATCAATGCACAGATCTGTATAGTATTAGTGGGATTGCTACTCTTAGAGTTAAGACAAAAGCAAGTCAAAAAATGGTTTCAATTCTTGTGATAAAAGTTTGCATCATTTTGGCATTAACATATCCTTAGAATATGTGTAACAAGTAGATATAAAAACTGGCCAAAAAATCAGACTTTTTTCTTTTTTTTATTCTTTATGAATAAAATATAAAAATTTTTTGTGCTGCAAAACATGGCTTTGACCGGCATATGGCACTCTTTTAATTACTGCCTGCACCACCTCAGCAAGTTCATGATAATTTGGGTCAGCCATTTTTCCTGAATATTTAGTAGTCATTTACCATAGACTCATCTAGTCTAGCCTCAGGGATACAGAGTCTTGGAAAATACAATAATGGGAAAAACTGCCTTTGCTCTTTATTCTTCTTTCAGCACTTAATACCACACCTCACAGAACAGCTCCACACCTCCTTTCATGTCCTTCCTATCTCTTGGTATATCCTTCCTCTAACCAGCAGCCAGCTCATCTACCTAATCTCTTTTGCTAAATACCTTTCTTTTGCTTACAATACACTGAATATACAAATGGCCAAAAAGCACTCTAGATGCCCCTGTAACTTGACAAGCCACATGTGTATAATTAGACAAGAACCTCATCAACTAACAAAATATTACCATCGTGTTCTAACACCTTCTCCTTTTGTCTTGGCTCTGGTTCCCCAACCACTTCCCTCTACCTTCTGTGACACTTTTTCTTTGCATTGCATTAAAGACTAACAGCATATTGAGGGAACAGCTTTCCATATTGCTAATGTAAGCCATATGCCCATTTGAATATTAGTCAATAATGATAATAATAACAATAATAATTGTGTTTGGCTCTCATTCGGTGCTGAAGTTTTTCTGACATAACAGGCACTCAAGATACAGGGACTCTGACACACTACTGCAGCAGCCAGTATTTTATGGAGAAGTTTATTTTAAACACTATCACTACCAACACTTTTCTTTTCTTATGGCGTTAGTCTGTATTTCAGCAGTAACGATCACTAAATTGCCTACTTGTAAAATTAAGAGATCCTTTGTTTCATTTTGTTTTCCTTTTTCTAAACTCTGTTTCATGCATTTTGTTTTTATAAAGGTCATCCACTTGGGAAGTGTAGGTTTCCTCTCTGGAGTTGGTTTCTAAATGAGAACTAAACAGAATAATCAACTTGGAATGGAGACCAAAACCAGGAAAGTGTCTTAGGGAACATGCCAATTTTCCCACTGTGACTGCTATTTTTTACAGGAATTTCTTCATTCAAACAACAAACTAATTGGACAAACTTCTTTGATTGTGATAGAGTCCTGCAACAGGCTGCCCAGAGAGGGTGTGGAGTCTCCTCTGGAGACATTCCAAACTTGCTTGGATGTGTTCCTGTTCAGCCTGCTCTGGGTGACACGGGTTTGGTAGGAGGATTCGATTAGGTGATCTCTGAAGGTCCCTTCCAACCCCTACTATTCTGTGATTCTGTAATTCTGTGCTTCTTCATTAAATAGATGATGGACACAGTACAAAGTATCTAAGAGCAGAACCTAGAAGTTGAACGTAAAGCATTTTATTCAAAACTATGTAACTTGCTGGAGGACTAACCCAGTCAATAGGAGTGTTTATACCTTATTACAACCCACTGCCTGACTAACCACAATCTGATCACACTCTTCTGCTACCATGATAGAGAAAGGCTATTTCAAGGAGAAGACATAGCAGAGGCAGTGCAAGGCTCATGCTGTGAAGGATCATTCTGTGTATCCAACAGGGAGGGTTTATTTGGTTCCCTATTAAGTCCTGTGCTGGTATCAGCCATGTTCCCTAGTGCCAAGATGATTCCACCTGCGTGATAGCTCCAGCCAGGATGCCTGCTTCCCCTGCATTCCTCTCTAGACTACTACCAAGTATCCCAAGGTCAGCAGCAGTTTGCAAAGGAAAGTGTCTGAAGTGGGTGGCTATCACTGAAATAATTCAGTGGAGCTCTTTAACCCTCTTTCCAAAAGCTTCTCTCAGACCATTACTTCAACTGCCATTCAGGCTTCATGTTTATGTATCTTTAGTAAACATTTATTTGGACCCCAGCTATATCCATGTGGCTTCTTCATATTCTATTTGTTGTGTCAAGAGTAAGAGATTGCAAGACCACTGCTTTGGCATCCCACTCCACTGGCCTCACAAGAGCTGTTTGCTTCACCTCTGGATGTAGCATCAGGCTCACTCATCCCACACACCCAGGACTTCGAGGAAGCCCTGAGCCTCCCAAAGCCACATGGCACTGGGGCAGCAGCTGACGTATATGCTAGGGCTCATTTATGCTCCCTGTCTTCATTAAAAGCAACCAGAAAGTGAGGGGAATGAAGTGTACTTGTTTTGCAGCCACCTTATACAGGTAAGGCAAGAAGCTGTGGGAAACAATGCCTCCTCAGTTTTGTAAAAGCTAAGAACAGCTTCCTCCTCTCTCCTGCCTGTGGTTAGAGCAGCAACGCTTCTACAGTGTTGCTCCTTCTCACCTGGCACAGCGAGAACTGCCCATCCTGTTTCCATTGATTTCTCCAGTGGTTGTGTTAAACAATACAATGGAGTATTTATGTGTCAGTGTTAGGAGCAGGTTATTAAGTAAAACCCATCATAAATAGAGCCGTTAATTCAGTTGCTGGCATGGCTCTCTGTTATCTTCTCAATACCTCCCAGAGGGTATTAGTCTTACCCTTTCGTTTGAGTTGGCAGCAGAGTTATTTTTTTGCACCTGCTGCTTTACTCTGATAACAACACAGGTCAGCTTTGATTTGCTGGAATATAAACAAAAGAGCAAAGCCAGGCATCTGCCTCAACAGCCTGAGCCGGTTTGACAATAGAGCTTTTCCCATTGGGTTTTGTACAAATGTATTTTTTTAATTCTTATGTGAACTCCCTCCTGCTTCATAAATAGTTCCTTGCTACAGAATAGCCTGCTGTTGGGGGAGAGTTCAATACTGTATTTTTCCATTAACTGAAACCTCAACAGGTCAAAGTTATACACTGTTATAAGACTTAAGTCAGAATAAGTGTCATACATTTTAGCTGAGACATAGTGGTTCAAAAATTAGCAGGAAAAAGCAACAAAATGTAAGCATTAAAGGAACTTTCTTGGAGAATAAAGAAATCCTGAAGCACCTGGAGGGTTTGCTTTCCTATATGAACCTACATACACTCCAATCTTTAATCTACTATTTACAAAAAAGTCCATGAGAGGTAGGTACTCAGCTAAGAACTGGGCTACTTTTAAGTTCTTCTGCAAATTAAGCCTGCAGGGCTCATCTACTGTAAAAGCATCTACAGTGATGGAAGAACTCCTGAAACATTGACAATGATAGAGTAGAAAAGAAGAGTTCACTCAGACAGCAAAGGCAGTAAATACCACAAAGCACAGTAAATAAGGAAATAGCTAACATTAACTCCTTATTACAAATAGGGAAATTGAGACACAGAGCTGAAATTATTTGCTTAAGTCATATAACAAGTCAATGGACAAGTCAGTCCAGCTCATATCTTTCAGCTCAAGCTCCATTGCATCATGTCTCCAGTAAAAATTTCAACATGCAGATGAGTTAGGATGATCACAGTTTTTTTGAGGGCAAAGATAAGGTATTAAATAAGGGGAAGTATTGAAGGAGACCTGTTCAGACTGAAACCAAGATGCTTCTGTGCATCACGCTATTCTATGTCTAGTAGAGATTTGAATGATAAGTTAGCAAAATAATTAAATATACATCTGCCATATTGAATCAAAAATCCTGTCCTTGACCTGTGCATGATCCTAAAAATGATCTAGAAATTCCTAAGTAGAGCTGGCTGAAATTCAAAATTTCTGTTCTGTGGAGCTGTGGCTATTTCAACGCGCTTTTTTTTGCCTTTTTTTTTTTTTTTTTTTTTTTTTAATTGCAAGCAAAGAAAGGAATTTTTAAAAGCAATTTCCCTGGAAGAAGAGAGGGAGAATCTCTTTCCATCAATTGACATGTAAGAGCCTATATTCAAGTTATCCAAGTAACAGAAATGCAACTCAATATGTTATGTAGAACTGTTAATAAAAGACAGAAAATATCAAATATCAAACTAAGATATGATTGTAAACAGGCAATAATGTTGCCACAGAACAGTTACACTAGAAGCAATAAACTTGCCTAAGATAGCTGTTGAGCACATGATTACCAGGGAACCCTCTGCAGATCCTCACCACAGTGATCTTGAAAGGTAGCTTCTGCAGACTAACCGATTTGACTGTCTCAAATGCTATTAAGGATGTGAAATTTGCACTCCTGTTCCTCTTTCACTGATCACTGCTAGTCCTTCTCTTCCTCCTTATTTCTTTAATTTCTTTTTTTAAAATTTTCATTTCATTTTTTTCCTCTCTGATTTTTTGCCTTCTACTTCTTACTTTTACTGGCTGACCTGGCCAAGGAAGTTCTCTCAAACACCACCATAAGCCTTTAAACCGGTAAAACAGACAAAAACATGGTAGTCCATTATCTATCTGTAGCATAAGAGTGCCAGATCTTACAGCAACTGTGGAGTTTGTGGCTGTGGAATCATCAAAAACAGGGGAAAAGGCTTGCTTCCCTCAGTTCTTTTTGATCCCCTGTACAAGTATGTAACTCACTTAGTCCTCAAAGAAACTGGAACAAAGTCCTCCAACAAAGCTAATAAAACCATTTCACTACTATTTCAAATAACTATTTTCTTCAAGAGGAGTTTTATTGCTATGTGAATTATAGCAACTTGAACATTGGTCTAGGAAAGGAATGTTAGCAAGATCCTTCTAACAGCTATTTTCAAGTGTTGGGGAGTTTTTTCTTATTATTTTAATGATTAAATCTTAATAAGACTTTAATATGGAAGAGGTGTCATGTCATAAGGCAGGCTGATACCTTGGTTCTAAATGACCCAAAGCCCTGTCAGCTTTTCTCATATATAGTAGAACTGATTATATTAACCTCTGGAGTTCTTTATACATATAATCTCCATGATATCAATGCTAGCATAGAAGAGCCTGCCTGGTACTAGAGTTGCAGGCCTGCTGCTCACAGTCCAGGGTATGGGGAAAGGCAGCCCTGGGCACAGCAGCTCTCAAGCCATGCACGTGTCCCTGAAGAAAAGCTACTGTGATACAGGGCAAGAACAGCAGGCATGGAAGTCACAGGCAGCTTGGGCTAAGGCTCTTAGTATCAGCAGCCCCTCGCTGAAGGAAAATGTTAGCCACGCATTTATATCTACTGACAAAATATACATATATACCAAATATCAGATACAAATAGTTTTTGCATTTCAAAGAATTAAATGAAGGAGTTATTCTGAATAGCAACAAAACTGGTGGAAACTGGGGATAATATTCAAATTCCTATTTTAAAAAGTAAAGCAAGAAAGTCTGTGCAGGATATAAGGGATGTGCGTGTGCATGTACTTAGTGCAGCACATTTGTGTGAATGTGTGCGTTTTGGGAGTGGCTGCAGGCAGACTAAGAAAAATTTACTGGATTGACTACAGTTTGACTATCATCCAAAAATATTTAATCATTTGAGATTTCAAAGAAAAAAAGAGAAGTTTCTACCTGTTCTTACAAAGTATTGCAGCTCCACCAAAAAAAAGTCTTAGGGAAGGTAAGGGTATCTACAAGTCAAAAAATGAAGTAAAAACTGTATCTGTTTCATTTTATACATCCTGCTTTTGATAAGTCTGTAAGGATATCTTACTCATCCCTCCAAGTTCATTCCCTATGAACTCAGTCTTCTAAAGCTTTTTCATTTTCCTCTGTCAGGGCAGCCCTCTAAGAATATTACAAGTAAAGTCTGGTTTATGTGAGTGTGTTAAATCCCACTGCAAAAAGCAATGAGAACAGCGCTCTTGAATGTGTCAGAATTTGACTCCCTAATAAAGCCCCTCCATAGCCATGCCAATCTATGAGACAATTGCTTAACCAGGCATACTTTGAAAGTGCATCATCAAGATGCAAGCTTCTATACTGTTGTGTAATAATAATTATGTTTCAATTAAAATCATTTGAAAGGTTTGGGGGTAATCATTATATCATGAACTTTGTCTGATTCCTGACCATAGCACATTGGGCAGTTTTACACAGGTTCATTAATTATATAGCAATATTAATTAGTTACCTGCTCACTGCTAGATGAAAAAAAACCCAGAGCTATTTTAAAAAACAAAACCAATTCTTCTGTTGATGGCACTAGTAATTTGAATAATAGAGCATATTTTTACACATAGTTGCTTAATCCTTACAGACTTGTAGGGTCTCAAGAGACTATTCTGGCTACATTTGATTGTGAGCTGAGGAAATATCACAAGTGTTTATATCTCTATCCTTCCTCCATAATAGGTAGGCAGGAAGTTTGGGGTCTTTTTATTCTATGTGTTTGCAGACCCTTTAAGTAGAATAACTTTCTTTTCACCACTGCAAAGAAATTCTCTTTTATTGCCCCATCTTATTGGTCTATAACCAGTGATTATCCAGCCACAGCTAGCCGTTTTGTCTACTAGCTCTCATATTCTTTCCTGTGGAGCACATTTCACAAGATCATCAGAGGAACGGGTAACGATAACCACATGCAATCTCAGCTTTTGGAAAGGAAACCTTTGAAGGTTCTTCCTCAGAGTGAGATACTCAAAATCCCAAATGCCAGTTGATTGCTCCACTGTCTACACGACTCTGGTTACTCATTCTCACCTGTATATAGGCCAATGACCAACAAATGTCCTAACTATTTTAGGCATTGAGGGATTTGGTGCAAGCTGCATCCCTGGTAGACCTCAAAGCAGCTCACATACTAAGACTCCTGATGACTTTGACAGAAATCAAATTAATCCTTATTTTTTTCCATTTACCACCTACATGAATAAATCCTTCTTTCTTTACCCTTTCTATCAGCAATGTTATGAATTTCACCCTTACCAAGTTTGCAATGTGCTCTTTTCTTGAAATCTTATTGAAATAAAACCTTGGGGGGATCACAATATATGTAAGCTGGAGACTGTGCTGAAGGCAGAAATATGGAGAAGGAGAAGTAGATATTTGTGGTTATTAAAATAGACCTTATTAATGCTTATAAGCATCTGAAGGGTGGGTTGAAGGAGGATGGAGACGGACTCTTTTCAGTGGTTCCCAGTGACAGGACAAGGGGCAATGGGCACAAGCTGGGATACAGGAAGTTTCATTCAAATATGAGAAAAAAACTTCTTTAGAGTGAGGGTGACAGAGCCTTGGAACAGGCTGCCCAGGGAGGTTGTGGAGTTCCCTTCTCTGGAGACCTTCAAGACCTGCCTGGATGCAGTCCTGAGTAATGTGCTCTAGGTAATCCTGCTTTAGCAGTGGAGCTGGACTAGATGATCTCTAGAGGTCCCTTCCAACTCTGAAAATTCTGAGACTCCATGGTTAGAGATGTTGAAGTGCCCTTGAGTATGATGCTGGCTGAGCAGATGAAACGAGAGCACTTTTCTGAAGATGGTGTTTGACTTCACTGGTGCTCACAAGGCATTTATTATTAGGAAGAAACTCCATGAGTTTATGTTTGAAAGTTCAATAGTAACTAAGCTGTGAGACCAGACAAAGACTTCATTTAATATCACACATTATGCAAGCTACAAAAATTGTTAGCATTTCTGTTTGTTTCCTCATGTACAGCAAAGCCTTTATACCACATCCTAACATCATGTGTCATTAGCAATGACAACTAACAATTAAGTTTGTGACCCTTTTCTTTTTATGTTCTGCATGCCACAGGAACGCCTAGTCCTCAACAAGAATACCTACTTTACAACTGTAGGAAGGCTGATGAGAGAGAACCACAAGAACACAGAAAATCCACAGAAAGAATGATCACACTACCATCAGAAGAGGAAGGGGTCATTCATCTCTATGCATAGCTTGGTTTCAGCACACTGACCAATTTTTAAGCCAAGTGGGTCTGTCCTGTAGCACAGACTTTCCAACCTGTCTCTCCATACAGTGGGGCATTGCTGTAGTTTACAGAGACAGAATTAAACATATTACAGAAAGATCTTGGACACTTGTGTGGGAATTTAATCTAAGAAAGTAAACAGCAATAGAAAGCACATAACTGTATACTCCACAGAATGGATCTGGTTCACACTGCCGTCAGTGGAAAGTTTGTGTGGAAGAAGAATGAATGGTTTGGTCTTGAGTCTGTTAGACACATTTATAAAGAGTGCGCAAGGAATGAACAGGGGAGGGAAGGTAAGCACTGATTCTGGAAGGTAAGCACTGATTCATGTCTCATAGACATGCCTCTGAGTTCACTGAGGCAAAATTGTACATTAATATTCACTTCTTCAGCAGGTGTAGAATTTCACCCTCATAGGGTTTTCTTTGTGTGAATTACGATGGGACTAGTAAGAGGCTAACACATCAGTCCTGGTTGGACACAGACACACCTACAGAAATTTTCCCTTTTCCTCTCTAATCTCTCTTCTTCTGTGTCTCTGGATGACTTTCCTTTTTAGTTTGATCTCACTCCATTGCAATTTGTTACCTTGCACCTCCTAGCCAGAACAAGCACTGATGTTAACCATAATATTCATTGGGAATAGAAAAAAAATTAAGGAAGTTCAGTGGGAGACAAATTATTTAATTTTGTCTTTGTCCAGGCATCCCACTGTCTATTTCCACCACTGCTGAAAACTCACAACATCCTGAGAGTATCTGAAGTAATATGAAATTACTATGGTAATACCACAGCATATTCTCTCAGGTGACAAGAGGGTAATAATATCTCATGTTAAACAGACTACATTCTATTACCCAGTCTCACCACTACTGGAGTAATACATATTGTTGCCACCCTATAAATTGCTGTGAAGTGATATCTAAACTGTGGGGCAAACAAAGCATTGTTCTGGTCTGATATGAGATGCTTTATTGCTATGACAAGAGAAAAATATACTGTATTAGCATCCTTACAGGCTTTACAAATGACACTAGGACTACAAAAAACGACTAAAAAACTGCAAGGAAACAACATCAACTCTGCTAATGATAACCTTGTATCTGCATGTAGGACTGATGCTCAAAGGCAAGAAGGGAGACTGGAGAATGATGACCCTAAGAAAGCCTTGGGCAAGCTTTATAAACCCCTGGCCTTGAATTCCCAGAATATTGATTCATATTACCTTTGTGTTTGGCACTGCTGTTCCTACAATCTGTGTCCAGTCCCGACATCCAAATTTCACAACAGATGTTGAAAAATTAGAGGGCACTGCTGAAGTCATTCAAGGATGGAAAATCTTACAGTGGAACAGGTTGAGGTCCAAGGAATTTTCACTGTAGTGTTAACTTTTCCCATGAGAGGAAATAGCCTATGGAGCTCAGACTACCACAATTATCAAAGACTAGGCTAAGGAATGACTTGTCCCCAGCTACCTACACATTAAACAGAAATTTGTTACCCACAGGAACTTCACACTAACCATAAAAAGACAACAAAATCAGGTGGCTGAAAGATGAAGCCAGACCACATCAGACTGAAAATGAGATAAAACATTTTTAGACTGATGGGGTTTAATTGCTGGGGCACTTTAAAAGTTCTGGTGAATTTCCCATTGTTGGAATAATGGACTTTTTTTTCAAGACTGTAAGTTTTTTAGAAGATAAACTGTACTTCAAGTCACCAAATTAAACTGAAAATTTCTGGGAATTCCGACCTTGTTATCACAATAATCACTTCTGGTTTTGAAAACTGTAAGGGCCAAGAATTAAACCATCATTAATTGTGATATTTCTTCTGAAACACTTTAATCCTATTGATTTTCTAGTTTTAATTGCAACTGTTTCCCTTGGTTTCTGCATGTGCACTAAATATAACACTGCTGTATTTTGCAGGTCTGGTGTTTGTCTACAGTGTAAAACAGATGTCAAAAAAAATGGCTTAAATTGCTACCAGCAAATTTACTTTCAAAAAAAAAACCTTAAAAGGAGTGCATTTTTTATTCCACTAATGCTTTCCCAAATTACAGGAAACATTCATGCAAGATAGGTATATTTAATACAGTCCTATGTGACACAAGTACAAATAACATCACTAAATGAAACTTTTACTGCAAGGTTCATTTCTGTCATTATGAACTGTTTTCATAGCCTAAAGAACAGGAAAAAAAGGACAGTCGGATGTACTTTAGAAGCAAAGGGGATATATTAGGTTTTTAGATCAAGTAATCCAAAAGCACATTACTGATAAAATTCAATAACTTTATAATGACATACACAAGAGTATGGGCCTAAATGTGGTGAAATGCGAATATTTATCACGAAGTTCATTACACATATTTTACAAAATCAATGTAATTTTGTGCAATTTTTTCTTTACATTAACTTCTACCTTTACTTAAACAGCTGTGTCTGTACCTTAAGGGGCCAATTCTGGTTCTATTCAAATAAAATTACCATTGGAAGAGAAACAGTTAAAGGGGGAAAGATACGGCAGACCTCTACTCACACTGTATTTACCAGTCTCAGTGTCTGAGCTTCGCTCTCTGCAGTGCATTAGCTTATATGGAACTAAGATCAGCAGAACCCCCCTCACCACAAGACTTGGCAAGAAATTGCCTTGAGGAGAAAACTGAGACAAATTATAAATGTACTTTAGGAGGTTTTGTTTCCAGCACAATTACCATCCAGACCCTCATCCCTAAAAGCAACAGAAACACTGTCATTTTGAAGTGTCTCCCATTTTTGTGATACTAGGGCTCTCAATGGTATAATGGAAGACCACTGTCTCTCCCCTTGCCTTAGTGACCAGATGACAACTCAGATTTAGGACCCAAAATATTATTCAGTACATTGTCATAGAAAGGAACCTCAGGAAACTAACTAATCCTGACAAAGCCACTGCCAGTAATATTATGGGTAAGTAAAAGCAGTAGATCTTGCCCCATTGAAACATAAACATAAAAGAAATATTTAATTAATATTAATATCTAGCAGAAGTAAGATGGAAGTTCAAAATTGGAAAACAGAACTCTTTATTGTAACATTAAAAAGCCTTTTAGTCAAATGATCTTAGCTGTTGTTCCAAAGTGGGAAGGGGGATGTCTTGTTGGGGTAGACATGAATCCAGTAGACATACATTTCTCTTTCTTTTTTTTTTTTTTTTA